>JABMCL010001326.1:55000-80000 GCA_018857735.1 Alviniconcha marisindica
GTGTACGTGTGTGTGTGTGAGTGTGTGTGTGTGTGGTGTGTGTGTGTGTGGTGTGTGTGTGTGTGTGTGTGTGTGTACGTGTGTGTGCGTGTACGTGTGTGTGTGTTTGTGTGTTTGTGTGTGTGAGTGTGTGTGTGCATGGGTAGGTTGTGGGGGTAGGTGTGTATGTGGATAGGTGTGGGTGGGTAGGTGTTTGTGGGTACGTGCCTATGTGCGTAGGTATGTGTGGGCAGGTGTGCGTGTGGGTAGATGTTTGTGGGTTAGTTGGTGTGTGTGTGTGTGTGTGTGTGTGTGTGTGTGTGTGTGTGTGTGTGTGTGTGTGTGTGTGTGTGTGTGTGTGTGTGTGTGTGTAACGTTCTGTCTGCCTACAGTCGGACTATGTGCTGGGCGCGATGATCAGTGTGTGTATAACGTGCTGTCTGCCTACAGTTTGACTGTGTGCTGGGCGCGATGATCAGTGTGTGTGTATAACGTGCTGTCTGCCTGTAGCTGACGGTGAGGACGACGTTTTGCCTGTGCCTGGAGGCGGAGTGCAGGGCCCCCATTGAAGTCGGCACCAGGAGAATCAACAGGGAGCTGGCCATGGAGAGGTGGAACCGCTGTGCCGAGGGCTGCAGGAACTATCTCTACCGTGAGTACCACACTCTCTTCCTTCTGCCACTCCTGGTTCTACTGGTCGGTCCCTAAGCCCTTTCTGTCGTTCTGGGATGACTCCAAGCGGCAGGCGGGACGCTCAGTTCCAAGAACTGACTGACTGCAACCGTTGTATCACTTGGTGTCCACTGAAACCCGTGTGTCACTTGTCCACAGAAACCGTCGTATTACTAGGCGTCCTCTGACCGTTGTATCACTTGGCGTCCACTGAAACTGTTGTCACTTGGCATCCACTGAAACCGGTGTATCACTTGGTATCCACTGAAACCATTGTATTATTTGGTATCCACTGAAACCGTTGTATTACGTGGTATCCACTGAAACCGATGTATCACTTGGTATCCACTGAAACCTTTGTATCACTTGGTATCCACTGAAACTGGTGTATTACTTGGTATCCACTGAACCTTTGATACTTGGTATCCACTGAAACCTTTGTATCACTTGGTATCCACTGAAACCTTTGTATCACTTGGTATCCACTGAAACCTTTGTATCACGTGGTATCCATTGAAACCGGTGTATCAGGTGGTATTCATTGAAACCGGTGTATCACTTGGTGTCCACTGAAGCCGCTACTGTTGACTGACTGTTGTTCACCGACTACAGTGGTGACTGGCTATGTCTACGACTTTGATGTTGACTATGTTACTAACTGCCAGTGATGGTGACTATGCTACTATGTCTACGACTGGCTATGATGAAGACTGACTGTTTATGACTGTGGTGGTGACAGACTGTATCTACGACTGAATTTGATGGTGATTGACTAGGTTACTCATCGACTATGGTGGTAAATGACTATGTCTACGACTGACTGACTATGATGAAGACTACGTTTATAAGTGACTGTAATGGGGACTGACGAACTGCGATAACAACTGATGCCTCTTTGGTCTCCACAGCCGATGACTGACTGTAATGGTGGACTGACGGATTGTGATAATGACCGATTTCTCTTTGGTCCCGGCAGCCAAAGGCTTCCAGTTCGAGGACGGCAAGGGAGACGAAGGACTGGAAGGACTCGCTGACCCTTCCGCATGCCGCACCCGCGAAGCTACGCCGCTAGGGGGCGCCTCCAGCGCGTCCAGCGAGACGGAGCCCAGGCCCTTCACCAGGGATGTTGCCAGCACCGGCCTCAGAGACGACCACTCTCCTGCAGAAGCCGAGGTGGCACCGGGCTCCTCTGGCGGCGAGGAGGGGTCCAGCGGTGAAGGGACCACCACCACCAGCACCACCACCACCAGTGCCAGCGCCAGTCAGCAGACCCAAGAGAACGAGGATGCTCCCAGCGCCCCAGGGCCCGAGGCCGAGGAAGATCAGGAGCAAGAGGAAGCTCCTGGGGGTCACCAGGGTCAAGGTGAGACCGCCGGAGGTGATGTCAGAGATGACGTCAGCACTGGGGGTGAGCCGGGCGGGGAGGAGGTGTCAGAGGCTCCTGAAAGTGAGGAGAGTTAGGACAGCCGGAGAACGTTGACAACCTTACTGTGGCCGACAGGGAGGCAGCGCACCACCAAGATGCATGACTTCATCTTGCTAATGACGCCACAATATCAGTGTTGGAAAGGGAAAGGCTGTGGCCATTAGACCAAGGTCGTCAAGTGTCTGCTACCACGGACAGAAACTCGAGATGGAGAACTCGGGGCCAATCGCAGTTCAGAATTCAGATGTACACCCATGAATATACCTTTAGCTCTTTTTGTTTTTTTTCTCTTTTTTCTTTCTTTTTTCTCTTTTTTTCTTCTGTCTGCTTCCCGTTTTTTTGTTGTTGTTGTTGTTTTGTTTTTTGTTGTTGTTGTTTTGTTAGGTCTGTAGAACTGAATTTTCTTGTTGATATTGTATCTTCTGGTATATTCTCATCTCCTACAGTTATCTTCTGTGAAGAAAGAAAGTCGAGAGAAGGTGTCTTCTGCACACCCTTCTCTTGTTTAGTCAAATGAGTGCGTTCATTGGCAGTTTTCTGAATGAAATAATATAGTTTTCTAAATGTATGCATTTGGAAAATGGTTTTCTTCTGTGTTTCTTGTACATATTTACATAACCTTTGTTAAGGAAAGAATTTTTGAATATATTTTTTCTGACCAAATGTGTTTATTTTGAATGCAACAAGATGCCTTGAGAGACAAGCGCGGGCATGTGTGTTGGTGTGTGGTTATGGCTGTCGTGTGTGTGTCTGTGTGCCTGAGTGTGTGCAGCTGTGTGCTTGAGTGTGTATGGCTGTGTGTGTGGCTTTGTGTATGTTTGGCTCTGTGTGTGTGTGTGTGTGTGTGTGTGTGTGTGTGTGTGTGTGTGTGTGTGTGTGTGCTCTCTCTCTCTCTCTCTCTCTCTCTCCTCTCTCTCTCTCTCTCTCTCTCTGTCTGAAACTGAATCAGTTTATACACGCGGACACAGTCCTTTATTTAATCCAACACATTTCGATGCAGTTAAGGACTTTAGAATTATGTGATATTCGTGTCCATGTCAACAAATACATCTTAAAGCGAATCACAAGTTGTGCGATGCTAATGAGAATAATACATAATCAAACATGTACAGTATGCACAAAAAGAGACACGTGCGTAGAAGATGTATGTAAACGTGACATGAATTCCGGTGCAAAATATTTACGGCACGAACAAATTCTTGCAATGTCATTCCATCGCAACATCCACAAAATAGTTTTTCATTCCCACAACTCGGCGAACCTTCCTTGTGACTCGTTCAAAATGCGTTCACTCCCACACACGTGTTATGCAGGGCATTGCGGCCCATCTCTTCTCCACTATTTCCGACGTCTCAGTACTTGTATGTGCTGGACAGTACGGTTGAGGGATGTGTTCATGGGTCTGGAGACCAGTTCCTGCACCTGAGTATGTGCATTGCACATTAATTTGTCCAGGAACGCGAGTTTCAAATTGTATATATAACACAGCAATGTACAGTGGTAAGTTCGCTGTCGTAGTCTGTTATTTTTCAGTAGGAATATCGCAGCGCCAATAAGTATTCTCTCTCTCTCTCTCTCTCTCTCTCTCTCTCTCTCTCTCTCTCTCTCTCTCTCTCTCTCTCCTTCCCTCCTTCCTTCCCTCCCTCCCTCCCTCTCTCTCTCTCTGCCCCCTTGCTTCTTAATCTCACTGCTGCTGTAGATTGCAGAGAACTGTCAATACAAAAATTGTTCCTTTCGGCTTCTTCTCTCTCTCTCTCTCTCTCTCTCTCTCTCTCTCTCTCTCTCTCTCTCTCTCTCTCTCTCTCTCTCTCTCTCTCTCTCTCTCTTTTACGCCACTGCACCTGCGATCTGCATTCTGTGTGACGAAACATCACTGGGCACCCACACGTCTCTATGGCAACCGTTGCTGGGGCACCAAGCATAGTCATACACGTCCTTGACCTGCTGCTTGATCTCGCCCTCATTCTGACGTCGGCTGACCTTGGCCCACCTCACCCAAACCCGGCACCCATTGCGCATGACGCGGTCTAGCTGCGCGCGAACGCTGGGCGAGGCGAGGAGACGGGAGAGCGAGAGGCGATTGGCTGAGGAGGCGGGCAGCACGCGACACCACACCACGTGACGGCGTGCCCCGGGCCGGGTCTGCACGGCGGCCTCACACAGCACGCTGCCTTGCCCTCGCCCTCCTGCCCCCACCCCCAGCACAGCCCCGCCCCTCGCACGCGCCGCACCTCGCAGGAAACGCCGCCACGCGCCGCTCCTCACTTCCGCTTCCGCCGGAACAGCCGCCAGCTTCCACGGCGACCAGCGCAGGCGGTTGAAGCGGAAGTTGGTGTCGGGGACCTTCTCGCGGATCAGCTTGCGGGGGATGGTCACTTTGCCGGCCAAGCGCCTGCTCTTTGGCCCGGTGCCCGGGGCTCTGGCTGCACGGGCCACCAGTTTCCTGGCGGCTCTGACGGACGCTGTCTTCTTGGACATGGAGGCCGCCTTGGTCAGCTTGGCGACGGAGGCCGCCTTGGTCAGCTTGGCGACGGAGGCCGCCTTGGTCAGCTTGGTGACGGAGGCCGCCTTGGCCATAGCCGGAGAGGCAGCAGCAGCAGAGGAGGCGGAGGAGTCTGCACGTCTGAGGACACCGAACACACCCTCCAGGTCCTTGTGCAGAGACTTCCGTCCTTCGCGGGCACGCACCTCCGCCTCGTAGTTCTGCACGAGCAAACAGAACAGCGTCAACATTCATGGAGTGCAACTCGAATCCGCACTAAATAAAACGCATGGGATGTGTGGGAAGAAAAAAAAAGAGGTAAAATGGCTATCGTATTATTGAATCAACTGGTAAAAAAAAATCAAAACAGTCTGGCGAGTAACTGAAAAATTGATTCTACGTGTTTAATGTTCTGTTAGCTGACAAAGTTCTAGCCGGCCCGGAGAAACATAAGTCATCAAAGCACAAGTAAAACTATGAACTGATTCCCATGTCACACATCACTTTCAGAGACAGAGATATTTAAAAATCAGAAGAATTCACCAGGAAATAAAATTTTAAAAAAACTGGGGCAGGATTCTTGGCAGCAGGCAAAGTAGACAAAGCTATATTTTGACCTACGGAAGCCCTGAAAGAGATAACCTTTTTATGGCTACCGGTTCTCAGCTGAGGGACCTCGATTTATTCGTCATTGGCAAGTAAAATAAGGCTACTCTGCAACGCCATTTGTAATGAACGCGAGCAAATTTCGATTCGTTTTTTTTTTTGTATTTTTTTTTTTATAAAAATAATAATAATAAAAAAAATTAAAGGCCCATCATCTTGATCATGTAAAGGGGTGTGGGGGGGAGAGAGGGGGGGGGCAGAGAAAGAGAGAGAGAAGAGAGAAGAGGGAGAGAGGAGAGAGAAGAGAGAGAGAGAAAAGAGAGAAGAGAGAGAGAGAGAACACCTCAGAGGGCACGGAAGCTTTAATTTTGGTCACCAGCAACTCACCTGCAGAAACTCCGCCCCCTTCTCCCTGTAACAGATGGCCATGATGACGTCACACAGCGTCCCGAACTGAGACAGCTTCAGGTGCTGACCCTCGGTCATTTCCGTCATCGTTCGGAAGAACTTCGTGGACTGCTCGCTGTTGCTCACTTGTACGCCGTAAATCCTGACACCCTGAAGAAGGGAAAAGAGCCGTTGACATCAGTGTAACGTCCCCCTGTGTCACGGGAACACTAACACTACGTCGGGCAGGTTCGCGGTGGGGATGTGAGGGTCGGGGTGGGTGCCCTGGGGGTGCCGGGAGGCTGAAGCAAGCTCGTGGTGAGGGTGTGTGTTGTGTGTGTGTGTGTGTGTGTGTGTGTGTGTGTGTACATGCATGTGTGTGTGTGTGTGTGTGTAGGTGGTGTGTGTGTGTGTGTGTGGTGTGTGTGTGTGTGGTATGCGTGTGGGGGGGGGGGGGGTGTGGTGCGCGCGCGTGTGGCATGAGTGTGTGCGCGTGTGTGTGTGAAATGTGGTGTACGTGTGTGGTGGTGTGTGTGTGTGTGTGTGTGTGTGTGTGTGTGTGTGTGTGTGTGCATATGCGTGTGGGGGGGGGGGGGTGCGCGCGCGACGTGTGGCATGATGTGTGTGCGCGTGTGTGTGTGAAAATGTGCGTGTACGCGTGTGTGTGTGTGTGTGTGTGTGTGTGTGTGTGTGTGTGTGTGTGTGTGTGTGTGTGTGTGTGTGTGTGTTGTTGTTTTTGGGGGGAGAGGAATAGGAGGGGGAATACGGGAGGGAATAAGGCGCACAAAGACACAGATCCACACTCGGTCTAACATCAACATCAACTGTTTTACTTGTAGTTAGTGTATGTAGTATTACCAGAAACCACAAACAGCAACAACAAATGTATTAAACCGTATACCACAAAAACAACAACAACAACAAACAATGACAAAAACACGCCTGAAAAACTCACCATTTTCCGCAACAACCTCGTCTCCTCCTTCCAGTCGATCTTGTCCTTGTTCTGCCGGTCGTTGGCCGGGTGCGGGTAGGCGTCGCCAATGACAACCAGAACCCTCTGGGAGCCCGGGCTCCACTTGAGGTCTCTCCTCACCAACCTGAGCATCACCTCGTAGGCCTCGGGCTCGTCGCCTCCGCCCGTCGTCTCCACGTTGTTGACGAAACGGACCAGCTCGGGAAGGTTGTCGGTGAAGTCGATGTGCTTGGTGATGTAAATCCTGGCGTCGCAGTAGTCGCCGTGAGCGACGACGGCAGTGGAGACGCCGGGGATGTCGGTCTGCAGTCGCTGCAGCATGTCGGACAGACGACCTCTGACCTCGCCCAAGGCGCTGCTCATGGAGCCGGTGGTGTCGAAGGAGAAGACCACCTCCAGAGGACCGTTCGGGAGCATGGCGGGCATCTTTAACCGCTTGACCTTGACCTCAGCCTGAGTCTGTTAGTGTCGGGGAAAGAAAGGACACAACGCTCATCAGTGAACAAGTTAGATGAAAGTGAAGGGGCGAAATGAATGCAAAACGAAATGTCAGTTTTTCATCAGTTACAGTTGTTGTTTTTACCCTCAATGGCTATTTTAGCCATCAACCCGAAATTCCACTGCCACGGTAAAATTGTCTAATCAGTGGCAATGACTGAGAGAGAGAGAGACTGAAAGAGAGAGAGACAGACAGACAGACAGACAGACAGACACACAGACACACAGACAGACAGGCAAACAGAGAGACAGACAGGGACAGAGACAGACTGACAGACAGAGACAGACACTGACAGACAAGACGACACAGACAGACAGACAGACAGAGAGCCATAATGACTTGTTCATAACACAGCACGCTTGAGATATTGCTTGTAATTATGATAAACAGATTACTTTTGGTTTGTTGTTGTTGTTGTCTGTTTGTTTTTCATTGCTGACAAAAGCAGCGTAGACTGACTTTAGCATGCCATGTACAGAACCTCATTCGAGTTGTTCATCCAGTAATTTAAATGTATCCTACCTTGCAATTATGTGAATATCAACTGTTGCAGATACTGAAGCGAACTGTTCAGTGTTCTTTCCTTACTCGATGTCTGTCTTTCGATCCCTGGTGAAACGAATGAAGCATAGAGCACGAAAGCGGCGTTTATATTATCGGGGAATGCGGGCTACGAAAAAACCTGCCTGCTTCGCGGAGTATTCTATATTTAGCTGTGTTGGCTTCGCGGAGCTCTGTGGCCGTAGCAGCGATTGCAACTGGCAAACTTTCAACTGCTTCGCGGCGAGGCTGTGACGTCACAGTTGACAGTTGGTTAGTTGCCTCTTGAGGGTGTCCTTGACTGCTCTGGGAATAGCGCTGCACCGAAATATGTTGTCCCTCACACCGAGCAAGTCCTGTCGGTTACCCTCACCACGGCGGTATGGTGCAATCTCTGGTTTTTAAAACGTTTTACTGAGTTTTATGCACTGAGTCGACCAGAGTTCAGGAGCTGTGTGAAAGTCGAGGTGGCCGTCCTGGGCTTTCCGTCCTAATGAGCCTTACGGTTTCTGTGGACGTGAAGCAACATTGAACCATGCTTAGGCATTGCGGGTCACAGTTTGTCCCTAATAATTCTGTCAAGCCGACATCCGAGGACATGAAGCTCTACATCATCATCATCATGCAGTCGACCCCTGCTGACGTTGACGAACCACTCATGTCGTTCCCAAGCCGCCGAGGATGAAAAACTTCTTAACGTCTGGTTCATTGTGTGTGTGTGTGTGTGTGTGTGTGTGTGTGTGTGTGTGTGTGTGTGTGTGTGTGTGTGTGTGTGTGTGTGTGTGCCGTATTGGTATTATTTTTCAGGCTATGTTGTCATGTGAATTGCTCAGATCCTATAGTCTTTCGGCTGTCATTATTATTTTGCCTTAATTCATCTGTAGGGTTTGGATGTGTCTCATTCGTATCAAAAAACAGGTTGCACGAAAGGCATTCGTGCCTAAACCGTTTATCTTGTGTAATAAAGTTTAGACAGTCAGTCTTTCTATTTCTCTGTCTCTTTCTGTCTGTCTCTGTCATTGAGTCTGATTCGTGTTTGTCTGTCTTTCTCTCTGTCACACGCTCTTTGTGTGGTAGTAATAATGCTCATAATATTCACTAATTCATTCGTGTTTCATAATAGGTAAATATAAATGCCTGTGACTGTGTACTCATCAGTAGCATAGTAACGACTAGCTCAGTGTTCGACAGGTTTTGAGGGGAACCTAAACTACTAACAATCCCTTTAAAATAAAGTTTTCGTGTTGAGAAACGCCCTCCTCTCTCTCTCTCCTCTCTCTCTCTCTCTCTCTCTCTCTCTCTCTCTCTCTCTCTCTCTGTTCGTCCTGAAGTGAACTTGCACGATCAGTTCAGGTTACGGAACGTCACAATCGTCTCAGGCTCTGCCTGCCTGTCTTCTCTGTCTCAGTGCCTGTATCTGCCTGCCTGCCAGCCTGTCCGATGTGTGTCTGTGTCAGTCTATGTCTCAAATCTGTGATGCTTCTCATCTATCCGTCTCCCCCTCTCTCTCTTTGTCTCTCTGTCTGTCTGTTTGTGCATCTGTCTATCTCCTGTAGCAAGTTAGTATATGTTCGTTTCTCATTATTATCACCACCATCAATAGTCGTTGTCGTAATAGGTAGACGTCGTTATCAATGGATGCTGTTACTACGAACTTTGATTTTTGAATTTGGCCAGTCGCCCCGCAATGGCAGACTATTTTGTTGTTCCTGTAGTCGCGGCAGTGTCAGTTGTGACTACCAGGTAAGCGCAAGCGCACGGAGAGAGATAGGACGTTTCCGCGAAGCTTCGCTCGCGGCGGCCCTGCTCCGCGAAGCATAGCGCCGACGCGGCATAAAACGCATGGGAGTCGCCGCACGGGACAGCAAACGCGGCTACCAGCTACTGCTGCACGAACGTCTGCGTTCCTCCTCAAGCTAACCCAGAACATTGTCACCGACCTTCCTTGAGTGGCCTTACAGTTTAAGGTAACGGTCCCGCCCACAACCCCCAAAACTGATGGCATACACACTACGACGACCTGGTCCAGGTTCTTGTTATTCAAAGTCCACTGATTCTCTGTGGTAGGCGCGATAGCCAACACAGACTCAGTAGTTGCGGCCGGATCACTTCTGTTAATTTTAGGCCGCACTGAATTTGCTATTAGCCCTTTTTCAGTTTACTGGGGTGATGCAGTTCCTTTCCAAAGGAGTCCCACAGACACTTAGGTAAAGCCAACCAGAAACGTTCATTTTCCTGTGACATGCGCGAATAGTCGGAATTTGGGAAGGCTGCGTCCTACAGCATGTTTTGTAGCAGATGGAAAACACTTCGCCATGGACGTCATAATTATGATGTAAGCGTAGGGGATGTGTTGTTCACACACACACACACACACACACACACACACACACACACACACACACACACACACACACACACACAACACACACACACACACACACCACACACACCACACACACCACACACACACACACACACACACACACACACACACACAACACACACACACACACACACACACACACACACACACACACACACACACACACACACACACACACACACACACACACACACACACAGTACTTCGCTGATGGCAGGAGATTCAGGTCGCCTCGTCATCCAGCGCTACCCATTCCTATCAGTGTGCCAGTACTACGTATATGTCACTTATGTAGGCAACAGTCAGTTTGGGTAAATTGTTATGTCTGTGAGAGCCGATCAGACGTTATAACTACGGAAGAGACCAAATCTGTGCTCTTGGGGTGTCACTATAAACAGCCCTGGACCTTCTTTTCACCGTCAGTCGTAGCTGGATTTAGAAGTGTAACCAGTTTGGTTCTGGCTAATAATACTAATCTGGAACATCGAAGTATACATAATTATTATAGTAGAATTAATTTGGATCAAAGGGAGTACGATCAATCTGGACCCCCAAAAAATATAAGTAACCAATCCGCGCTGACCTACCTGCTCCCCCCTCCCCCCCTCCCCCCCACCCGAAAAAGGCAACCAGTTTGTGTCATAGAAGCGGTACCAATTTGGACCACAAAGAAATATTAGCAGTTTCGACAAGAGAGAGAACACAGACTAATGACCAGTATGAATCACAGAACTGTAACCAGTGTCGACCAGAGAAGTATACCAATATGGTTTATCATAATTACAAGCAATATCTCAAGCTTGCTGTGTTATGAACAAGTTGATTATGGCTCTCTGTCTGTCTGTCTGTCTGTCTGTGTCTCTGTCTGTCAGTGTCTGTCTCTGTCAGTCTGTCTCTGTCCCTGTCTGTCTCTCTGTCTGCCTGTCTGTCTGTGTCTGTCTGTCTGTCTGTCTGTCTGTCTGTCTGTCTTCTCTCTCTCTCTCTCTCTCTCTCTCTCTCTCTCTCTCTCTCTCTCTCTCTCTCTCTCTCTCTCTCTCTCTCTCTCTCTCTCTCTCTCTCTCTCTCTCTCTCATTGCCTCTGATTAGACAATTTTACCGTGGCAGTGGAATTTCGGGTTGATGGCTATTTTATTGAGGGTAAAAACAACAACTGTAACTGATGAAAAACTGACATTTCGTTTTGCATTCATTTCGCCCCTTCACTTTCATCTAACTTGTTCACTGATGAGCGTTGTGTCCTTTCTTTCCCCGACACTAACAGACTCAGGCTGAGGTCAAGGTCAAGCGGTTAAAGATGCCCGCCATGCTCCCGAACGGTCCTCTGGAGGTGGTCTTCTCCTTCGACACCACCGGCTCCATGAGCAGCGCCTTGGGCGAGGTCAGAGGTCGTCTGTCCGACATGCTGCAGCGACTGCAGACCGACATCCCCGGCGTCTCCACCGCCGTCGTCGCTCACGGCGACTACTGCGACGCCAGGATTTACATCACCAAGCACATCGACTTCACCGACAACCTTCCCGAGCTGGTCCGTTTCGTCAACAACGTGGAGACGACGGGCGGAGGCGACGAGCCCGAGGCCTACGAGGTGATGCTCAGGTTGGTGAGGAGAGACCTCAAGTGGAGCCCGGGCTCCCAGAGGGTTCTGGTTGTCATTGGCGACGCCTACCCGCACCCGGCCGACGACCTGCAGAACAAGGACAAGATCGACTGGAAGGAGGAGACGCGGTTGTTGCAGAAAATGGTGAGTCGATGATTCATTTGACATTTTCTTCCTGGGATTGTGTGTCTTATTCAAAACTGCTAGGCTGTTTATTGGCAGAGACAGACAGACAGAGACAGAGAGACAGGCACAGAGAGAGAGAGAAGAGAGAACAGAACAGAAGATAATACTTTATTACACAAGGATAAAGATTTAAGCACAAGTCGGCTTTTTTACAAATCTGCCCCTGATGACTAACACAGCAACACCCAATACGTCAAGCAAGAATATAAATAATTGCGACAAACTAAAATATATCTTAACAACAACAACAAAACTATTACTGTCTAAAACTTCTCAACATACAAGAGACGAGACAGACGGGAGGTGGGTGGTGGGAGGGGGACGTTCAGATGAGGTGGGGGGTTTATAAAGAAGTCGAAGTCCAAATACAATCGAGGGTCCTTGTTTTCCTTGGACACATGGCGTAAGGAGAAGGGCGAAGTCAATCACAAGAAAAAAATTGAAACAATTACGTAATTATTAGTCAGCATTTAGATTTTTCTTGTGCTTCTCGAAATCTCTGCAATTTTTTGCCCCTTACTGACCACCCTTCAGTAAATATGCATTTAATGGTGTCATCCTTTTTGTCTTCAGGGAGTTCGAATTTACGGCGTACAAGTGAACGACAATGACCGGTCTACTCAGTTCTTCCGAACAATGACGGAAATGGCCGACGGACAACATCTGAAAATGTCTCAATTTGAGACTCTTTGTGACGTCATCATGGCCATCTGTTACCGCGAGAAGGACGATCTGAGGGCGCTGGTAGGTGTGTATGTGCCGGGGGGGGGGGGGCAGGGGAGGCGTGCATGCGTATTTAAAATCGATTTAATTTCTGACAGTATCACATTTAGTATCAAGAACATAACTATACGATACAATGATCCTGAAATATTTTGCAAAATAAAGTTACTAAAGCATAGATTTCTGAAAATTTCTACAGTTCCCCTCCCTTTTTTTTTTTCGTTTTTTTTTTTTTCTCTCTCTCTCTTTAACGTCAATAACAGTAATAAAGCAAAGTTGTGTTATACAGCCTTTGTCAGACTTTCCTTTTCAAAAAAAAAAGGTACTTTTTCAGTGCGTCACTACACTCCATGAATGTTGACGCTGTTCTGTTTGCTCGTGCAGAACTACGAGGCGGAGGTGCGTGCCCGCGAAGGACGGAAGTCTCTGCACAAGGACCTGGAGGGTGTGTTCGGTGTCCTCAGACGTGCAGACTCCTCCGCCTCCTCTGCTGCTGCTGCCGCTCCGGCTATGGCCAAGGCGGCCTCCGTCACCAAGCTGACCAAGGCGGCCTCCGTCACCAAGCTGACCAAGGCGGCCTCCGTCGCCAAGCTGACCAAGGCGGCCTCCGTCACCAAGCTGACCAAGGCGGCCTCCGATGTCCAAGAAGACAGCGTCCGTCAGAGCCGCCAGGAAACTGGTGGCCCGTGCAGCCAGAGCCCCGGGCACCGGGCCAAAGAGCAGGCGCTTGGCCGGCAAAGTGACCATCCCCCGCAAGCTGAACCGCGAGAAGGTCCCCGACACCAACTTCCGCTTCAACCGCCTGTGCTGGTCGCCGTGGAAGCTGGCGGCTGTTCCGGCGGAAGCGGAAGTGAGGAGCGGCGCGTGGCGGCGTTTCCTGCGAGGTGCGGCGCGTGCGAGGGGCGGGGCTGTGCTGGGGGTGGGGGCAGGAGGGCGAGGGCAGGGCAGCGTGCTGTGTGAGGCCGCCGTGCAGACCCGGCCCGGGGCACGCCGTCACGTGGTGTGGTGTCGCGTGCTGCCCGCCTCCTCAGCCAATCGCCTCTCGCTCTCCCGTCTCCTCGCCTCGCCCAGCGTGCGCGCGCAGCTAGACCGCGTCATGCGCAGTGGGTGCCGCGTTTGGGTGAGGTGGGCCAAGGTCAGCCGACGTCAGAATGAGGGCGAGATCAAGCAGCAGGTCAAGGACGTGTATGACTATGCCTGGTGCCCCAGCAACGGTTGCCATAGAGACGTGTGGGTGCCCAATGGTATTCCTTCAAACAAGGTGCAGATCGCAGGCAGCGTAGCATAAAAGTAAACCAGGAAAAAGAAGCCTGACATTGCTGAACCCAAAGCGGTGCGTGCGAACTTTATCACTGCCGGAGCGTGAACGTGAACGCAAAACGCGAAAATGAAGGTATTTTTGTTTGTGCGATTTGAATTTTCGTGCATCCGCTCAGTCGGAAATTCTTGTGTGTGTACAGTCGGCCGCTAGAGACACTCTTCACCTGCGATACTCACAGAGAAGGCCTGAGCTAGGTCGGTGCTGCCGGTCTCAAACCAGCTAGAGAAGTGTCTTGAACTCTCCCCGTCCCTAACAGTCCTTATGGTCTCTGTGGACGTAAAGCGGCATTGAACTCTTGAACTATACGTGTGAAATCAATATCATAGTAGCGTACATTGTTTGTATAATAATTATCTGCACACATTTCTTGTTCTTCACCTGCTAAATGTTGCACTAGAAAACTGATCATTATCAATGCATCTCGCTACATAATGGATGCAAGCGAGTGTACAATTTATTGTGCTCCAAGCTGCAATACATTGTCCGTGTGAGAAAACTTGCCGCTTTTTCGGTGTTGTGATATTGCCCGACTTAGGGCCAGGTTGTTGATGTTATGATTTTGTGTAAATATGTAAATATCAAGCCAAGTGTTCTGTTGTCACAGTCCTGCCTACGTGTTACTGGCGTTTCAGTTTACTATCAAATGCCCTTTTCAAAACGTATCTTTGGTGTGAATAATACATTTATGAATATCAGATTTTGAGTTGTTGCGCTGATCATGTTTCATTGAGAGAGGGGTGTGGCGAGAGAGAGAGAGAGAGAGAGAGAGAGAGAGAGAGAGAGAGAGAGAGAGAGAGAGAGAGGAGAGAGAGAGAAGAGAGACAGAGACAGACAGACAGAGACAGAGAGAGAGAGAGAGAGAGAGATCGGAGAACACGCGAGAAGACGTGAATTACCGAGAGAAAAGGGAGTGGTGACAACGGACCCCAAAGCACAGCACACACCTCAAACCGAATGTGTAGGTCACAGCATAGACGTCGGGAGGGGGGAGGGAGGAACCGGACACTCAGTGACAAGCAGACTTTGACAGGACACTGTGATGGCTGTGATTCAATAGTATAATTGGACTACAACACCGACTTCTCCCTCCCGACACGCACACACACCGTCCTTTTGGCGTGTGATGCACGCACTCTGTCTTTGCCTCTGTCTGTCTGTCTGTCTGTCTGCCTGCTGTCTGTCTGTACTCTGTCTGTGCCTCTGTCTGTCTGTCTGTCTGCCTGCCTGCCTGCCTGCCTGTCTCTCTGTCTGTCTGTCTCCTCTCTTCTCGTCTCTGCTTTTCTCTCTCTCTCTCTCTCTCTTCTCTCTCTCTCTCTCTCTACTCTCCTCTCTGCCTACCACCGCACTGTACATGCACCTGATCTTTCGGCGGCACACTCGCACCCTTCTTTTCTATCATCTCTCTCTCTCACTGACAACTGGACACCCCCCCCCCCACACACTACAACACCAACACACACACACACACACACACACACACACACACACACACACACACACACACACACACACACACACACACACACACACACACACACACACACACACACACACACACACACACACACACACACCACACACTGGAAAAAAACAGTAAGTAAATGTCTGGGCAAGTCAGCAGCCTCGAGTCTGTATGATTGGCACGGCGGCCGTGCTGTCATTTTAACTATTCCCTGTAATCCCAGCTCAGTGATGCGTCAGCTATGATCTGGGCACACTTTCCCGAGAGAAAAAACAAACAAACAAAAACTTTTTGCTTATTCTTACCGGCGAAGTAGAAGAAGAAGAATCCGAGCTCACTTGGACGTTGTTTCCAAAATCTTGTGTTCTGACACACGAGGGTACCATAGCCTGACTTGTGACCTCGACCTTTTGAGACTTCCTGCAGCATGGCCGCCGCCGACGCATTTGGTAAGAAACGAAGTCAGCTGTTTTCTGTTTTTCTCTGTTTTAAGGGCAGGTTTGTATGATTTAGCTGCTTTAGTTGATCGTAACGGATACGGGGTATTGAGTTTTCATTGATCATTTGTTTCATGGACGCTTTTTAATTTTAACTGTATTTGTAACCGGACTTGGAGCCCCGTCAAGTCAGCGAAAAACTCTCTCTCTCTCTCTCTCTCTCTCTCTCTCTCTCTCTCTCTCTCTCTCGTCTTGAAATTGCATAAGCATGTGTGTGTGTGTGTGTGTGAACACATACATACTACTCAAAGTACATTGGAGTGTGTGTGTCTGTGTGTGTGTGTGTGCTCGCGCGCGGTGTTATAATTTGTATTTCATATGTGCATATACTAGTAGTAGTACCATTCATTGACAAGCATGTTTGATATCTGATGGTAATATGCCCATGTGTGAAGTGCATACCTGTCAACCCATACGGTTTACCCATATAAAATATGGTTTCTTCATTATTGAAAAACTGTCGAAGGAGCAGTCCACACACACCATCGCCTAATGCACACTGATTGGCCTAGTGCAATAGGCTAAGAAATCTTGTCGGAAGTGAGATTTGAAGTTGCACATGTGTATTTTGCACAACATTGCTTCTTCCTTCAACCGAAATTCAAAATGCCTCTGCCATCAGCAAAAAACAACAACACAAAAAACACTGTGACTCAGTGGTCACCACTATAAAAAAAAAAAAAATTTAAAAAAAAGGGACTTGGGAGCAGAGGTATGCGGGAATTATCAAGCCCTTGCCAAAGGGTGAAGAATATACATACTGCGCACCCTACTACAAAAGCATCAAGGTGGCAGCGTCGGGTGTGTATGACCTCAAATCTCATTTCGAGACAGCAGGCCATAAAGCGTGTTTGGAGAAAACAAAGACTTTTAGGCCCATTGACTGCCACTTCAAGACACACAAGCAGCAAAGCAGCACACTCGAGTCAGAGGTACTCTTTTGTCAGTTTGTTGCTGAGCACAACCTCCCGGCAGCAATCGCCAATCATTTTACAGATCTTGTTCGTTGAATGTTTCCGGATTGTGAGGCAGCTGCGAGCTTCATGTGTAAGCGCACGAAGACTACGCAAGTGATCACGGGGAGCCTGGCCCCCACTTTCACAAAGCCAGTGATAGAGAGATGCAAGACAGGACCATTCTCATTTCTCTCTTATGATCGACAAGAGCAATGACAAGAATGAAGCAAAACGTCTCGCCATCCTTGTCCGCGTCTTCGAAGAGGGAAACGGTGCCAAAACAAGGATTCTGGACATACCAGCGGTAAACGTCTCGCCATCCTTGTCCGCGTCTTCGAAGAGGCAAACAGTGCAAAAACAAGAATTCCGGACATGCCCAGGAGGAACAGCCCAGCAGATATTTGATGCTGCTGTTGAGTCAGGTCTGAGGTATGTTGACTTCCTATTCTTACTTTTTAAAGTCATCTTGTTTTCATAATGTCAATAAGTCTGAGCATAACATGGTGAGTGTGAAATATTTAAATAAATATATAAATATTTATGACTATAGTATGAATGGCATAATTTATAGTCCATAATGTCAACAGATCTAAGCGTAACATGGTGAGTATGAAATATAAATTTTATGACTATATAATGGCATAATTTATAGTCAGTGTGGGACAATCACACATGTATCATTGTATTGTGCTTGATTATTTGTTTTTATACATTTATACATTTTATATTTATATTTGATACATTTATACATTTATTCATTTCATTGTCGATTGTGAATGGTACATTTCAGTTTTCTGAATTTTCACTTATTGTTTTTGTCTTCTTATGTTTTCAGTGAACACAACATTCCTTGGAACAACCTGATAGGCTTCGCCAGTGACAACTGCAACTCATGCTTGGGGCAAATAACTCTGTCCTGTCCCGCCTGAAGGAGAAGAACAACAAGGTCTTCAGTATTGGTTGCATCTGCCATCTTGTCAACCTGTGTGTCAAAGCTGCCGTGAAGAACGTCTCTGTGTCTGTAGATGATCTGTTTATGGACATTTATTACTTCTTTGAGCACAGCTCAATGAGAAAGGCTGACTACAAAGACTTCTACTGTTCCAGGTGTTCACCGATGTGGATGATCCTGAAATTTTGAAGCATTGTCCAACCCGATGGCTCTCACTGGAAAAGGTGTGCAACAGGACCCTCAACCAGGACACTGCACTGTTGAGTTACTTCATGAGTCATCCTGAGGTTGAGAAAGCAGGGAGAGTGAAGAAGATCTTTGACACTGACAGACTGAAAGAGCCAATCACAAAGCTCACTCTGCTACAGGTTCTTGCAGCACATCCTGCCTGTATTGAATGCATTCAGTACAGTTTTTCAGACCGATGCAACAGGACCCTCAACCAGTCCACTACACTGTTGAGTTACTTCATGAGTCATCCTGAGGTTGAGAAAGCAGGGAGAGTGAAGAAGATCTTTGACAGACTGAAAGAGCCAATCACAAAGCTCACTCTGCTACAGGTTCTTGCAGCCAATCCTGTCTGTATTGAATGCATTCAGTATAGTCTTTCAGACTGATGAAACCAAGATTGGGGCTCTGTTGCCTGAGATAGATTGACTCTTGCGGAAGCTGCTGGTCAAGTTCATCCAGATGAAGCATGTCAAGGGCATGGACTTGCAACAAATTGCTTTCTCAGACAGGGAGCTGCAGCATGATGACGAGACCATTGCTGTGGGGATGGCTGCCAGACCGTACCTGCATGATGAAGACCTCGTATCCCCCAGGATTCAATGGCAGTTTTTTTACTGACTTGAGATCGTTCTATGCTGCTGCAGTGGGGAAGATGGTCCAAAAGTTCCCCTTCAAGGATCCCATTTTACCCGACTTTGTGGTGCTTGACCTTTCCAAGAAGAACGACCTGGACTATGCCCCTGTTGTGTGGCTGGCAGACAGGTTTGCCGCACATGTGGACGCAGAGCTGCTGAAAGAGGAGTGGGATGACTTTAAGGTCCTTGACGAAGGAGCTGTGTCCATGGTGGATGCCAAACGCAAGCAACGGAAACAGGACAAGGTCCAGAGTGAAGTGGTCTCGATGAACACTTCCCCAGGAATACTCAGGTTCCCAGAAATGGCCAAGGTGTATGCTGCCCTGCTGTGCCTGCCTCACAGCAATGCCGACCAAACGGGCATTCTCAATGGCGAGGAAAATCCACACCGAGTTCAGAAAGAGCCTGAATGCAGACACGCTGACTGCATTTCTGCAGTGCAAGATAAATTGTGACATTCATTGCTATTTAAATGCACCCAACACCTGAGCTGCTGCTCATAGTTCAGGAGCTGTGTGAGAGTCGAGGTGGCCGTCCTGGGCTCTCCGTCCTAACGAGCCTTCTGGTTTCCGTGGACGTAAAGCTATATTGAACCATGCTTCGGCATTGGTCACAGCTTGTCCCTAATATGTCAACTGACATCTGAGGACATTAAGCAACACTACCTACCTGAGCTGCTGCAAACAACCAAAAGTGCCACCAATGAATGCAACAAAGCTCATGTGTAGGCAGACTGTTCAGACTGGTGTGTGTGTGTGTGTGTGTGTGTGTGTGTGTGTGTGTGTGTGTGTGTGTGTGTAGTGGAGTGCGTGTGTCACAATGTGTGTGTGTGTGTGTGTGTGTGTGTGTGTGTATGCATGTGTGTGTGTGTGTGTGTGCCCATAACGAATGGGAGATCAGACTGGAGAGGGAATGAGCCTTCCTTATTTGAATGACAGAACACTGACATGATGATACTGTTTAACTCCACTTTGTATGCATCTGTACCTATTTATTTATTTATTTTATGAATGAATCCCTTGTGTTTTCCCACATGTATGGGACATAGCTTTTTGAGGTTTTTTTTCTTTCTATGGTTGCTTTTATGTGCGCCTTGGTCTTTTCTTAGTGAAACAAACATAGACTAGCTTTGTTCATGTATAGATAAAGTGATGTTCAGGCAATAAATGATGTGTGGTATATGGTACCTAACTTCAGTTTGTCTGTGTGCATTAAGGAGCGATGGAAATTCAACCATAACTGGGAAAATCATTATATTTGGACATGGGGAATACTTGCAACACCTGCCAAGAGAGGCCTCCAAAATACCTTGAAAACTGTAATATTCATTTTCAGCCAGGGGGCTTCAGCCCCCCAGTGGGGCTTTGCCCCTGCATCCCAACTGGGCCTTAGTGGCCCCTGGACCCCGGCCTTGATTTAAAGGGAAATACAGGCTCACAAACTCTGGACTAAGGTTTACTCCCAAAAGGGGTTCACAGCCATGGAAGTGTATGATAATGATAATAATGTGCATTTAGTATGCACTCATTGACACCTTGAGCTCTCGCATGATACATACTAACCTAAAGACAGTATTATGTAAACATGTAGGGCTCAATCTTACCAAAAATATTTGCATAAGCTGATAAAGTATTGGGGGTGGGGGGTGGGACCCATGAATTCAAACATTTCTCACACACACACACACATACACACATACACACACACACACATACACACACACACACACACACACACACACACACACACACACACACACACACACACACACACACACACACACACACACAATGACTAGCAGAACATGGGTATTGATATTAGTTGGGGTGATATACTGTGAGAAGGGGAAGGTTTTCAGTTAAAAGATGACAGAGCTGAGCAGGGTTTATCCATATAAATCCATAATATATCCAGGGTTTATCCATATTTATATATATATATAATGTAAATTGCAGACTTACTGCAGATGCATCCTATTGGCTACCTACGGAGCGTTTTCCAGTTCAAGAATGGTACTCCTCGTCAGCCTTCACTGTGCAGCACTGCACGGGGCACACTGACCCTGGAGAAACAGGTCTTTAACAATCCGGACCATGCTCTGGAGGGACTGGAGCAGTTTTCTCATGTCTGGTGTGTTGTCATTATGGCATTGTCAGCTGTAACCTGTATAGCAGTGGGGGGTTTGGGTGTTTTTTTTTCTTCTAATAATAATAACTTACATTTGATAAGGCAGCCTTTCTCACAGGAGCTCTTGGCACATTATAATAATTGCATGCATACATTCGTGCAAGTGTGTGTGTGTGTGTGTGTGTGTGTTTGAGCAGGAAATGAAGAGAGGGATGGGCGGAAGAGAGAATTTGAGATGAATTAAGTGCCATAGCTGTAGATCAGATGTTTGCATTCATGTAAATTGTAATTTATCTGTTGAGGTGCTTTTATGTTACCTTTTTGGTTTTATGTCTCATACTTGACAGGGCAGTGAGTGCCAGAAGGAAAGACTGCTTTTAAAGTGATTTTTAAGTGAATAACAAAGTTGTTCTTTTTTTAAAAACTGAGTTGAACCAAATTAACATGAGGGTTTTCTTTTTCCTCTAACATTGTACCACCTTTTTGGTCCTGAAGTAGCTGCTTCCATAATTCTAGTGTAAAGGCAACTTTTTTTGATTCCATAAGAACTGTGGCATTTTGACAAGACAAATCTGATCACCCCTCATCCACCTCCTCTACCCTCTCCCAACCCCCCCCCCACCCCCCTCCCCCCCCCCCGAATCTGAGCTTAGTATACATGTGTATAATATTAAATGTTAGGCAAGAGCTGCAGACTTTCCCTCAATAAATTGCATCTCAGTTCTTTTGCTTTCAGTATTATGTTTGTGTTCTAAAAGAACTGTAGCACCTTTCCCCTAACAAGCTTAATTCCACCATACTGATGTTTGGCTGGATTGCAGGATGCTGTTTGTGTTCCACAAGAACTGTAGCACCTTGCCCCTAACAAGCTGAACTCCTCCATACTGATGTTTGGCTGGATTGCAGGATCCTGTTTGTGTTCCACAAGAACAGGCCTGGGCACACTAAAGCCAAGGTGAAACCACCGCGGCTGAACGGGAAGAGAGTGGGCGTCTTCTCCACAAGGTCGCCCTACCGACCAAACGCCATCGGTCTGACTCTGGCCAAGCTGGAGAGGATTTCAGGTCCGTGGAGATGATGAGCAAAAATGTCCTGAATAAGTGGTGAATGTGTGTGGCAAGGTTGTGGGTGAAAGACAAGAACAGTTAAGTCAGTTGTATGAACGACATGTGGTACGGAAGGCTAGGGTGATTGTAGATGACAACAGCCATGTCCTTGCTAAGCATTATGAGCTTCTTCCGTCTGGTAGATGATTTCATGGACCTAAATCAAATACAGTGAGAACAAATTCTGCAGTCAATAGTATTTCTGAACAGATAAATCTATTCAAACGTAAGATCAGTGTATGAGAGTGTATGTGCATGTTTGTGTGTAAAATTACGAAAATAACTAGTTTGTTTATTACGTAACTTTTGTATTTTCAATAACTGTTCTTTGAGTTTTAAAATATACAATATGTGTTATTGTGTACTGTGATGTGGTGAATGTTCAGCCACATTTTAATTTCTCTGATGAGATAATAAAGTAATTTTGAATATTAAATCTCAAACAGCAAGCACTGGTTTACAACATCCTTCCTCCAACTGCCGCCATAACTGATTCCACCGTAGGTCTCCCAAAACTGTTGCTATTGAACAGTTCTTTGTTGGTGCAATAAGTTTGTAACAAAAACTCAAATTGTATGTAACAAAAACTCAAATTGTATTAGGTGTTTGTTTTATAACCACCCAGGTTGCTGCTCAAATGGCAGGAAATTTGTAATGGAAACTCAGAGTGTATTAGGTGTTTCTTTTATAACCACCTACGCTGCTTTCACCAGCACAAATAAAACCAAAATTGTTTGACTTGAGATGGAACTCTTTCTACCCAGGGTGGATATGCCTCACGTTTATGTGCATGCTTGGGTGCATCCACAGTCTTCTTAGTACCCAGACCATTCAGAGGATGCTGACGGTGTCCGTGGACAGCTGCGCAGAGATAAAGAGTGCCCCTTGAGTGGCGTGACCAATTCTTGCAGAGTTTGGAGGATGTTGGAAAGCGATGCTCAGAGTTCACCGATACTGTCTGGTGTATGCCATGTCATGGTCGGGAGCAGTGTGGGTATTTGAGTGAAAGAAGGCATATGGTCTGACGGTAAACTGTGCATACATTTATAAACCAAGCAGTAATGTTGTTTCTGGAATTTGGGTAAAAATGCCCAGTAGGAAATTCCTCAATGATATCCATGACTAATGGAATATTTTGTGTTTTGAACTATGCAATTGCACAGAACTCATGTGTATATAATTATATACATTACCTCTATATTTTTGTTGTTGTTGTTCCTGCTGCATTTGTTTCACGTTTGTCTGTTTTGATTATTTTATTGGGTAGTGCCTTCCCCCTTGTCTTGAAGAAACAAATTATGTCTCCAATTTTCAGGGCATTTATTGTTTCATGTGGGCAGGTTCCACAGTCCACTTCTCAGGCATCGACATTGTGGATGGAACGCCAGTCTTGGACATCAAGCCATTCATCCCTCAGTATGACATTCCTGCCTGCCGTGGAGAATCGCTTCCTGAGGTCAGCATGCCTGTCAGTGACTGCTGCTCAGATGTTGGGGACATTGCCATTATCGGGGATAAAGGCTACAGGGATGAAAAAGTGGATGCTGGAACCAGACTCATGAGCACAGATGCAAGGTAACTCATCTTGTAGATATGACGATGTTAATGATCAGCCAGCCAGTGTCATGCTGGAAGGAGACTTGAGTTCAGTGGTGAAGACGGGTGAAATGGAAGAGGGTGAGGTTTCTGACGTCTCGCCAGTCGGCGGGATGTTTGAGGCAAGGGAGACAACAGCAAAGCATGACTTGGATGTTCAAATACCACTTACTTCCCCTGAACCGCTGACCAAACTGGGTTTGTCGCATGTAGCGGGGAAGGGATTTTGGACGTGTACTACGGCTGAGAAACATTCCAGCGACATACCTTTCAGTAATTCATCGGAAACGGATAAAAATGAAACGGCACACCACAGAGCGGAGGCGTCCACGGAATCTGTGCTAAGGGACAAAACCACTGTTGCCTTTAATGACCAAGACGCGGACGGAGTTGCTTCCCTTCAGCCAGACTGCTTCGCGGAGGTGCCTCGTGGCAAACAGCCAGACGCCAGCCAACCGGGGGAACGTTCCATCCTAATGGAACAGGAGCGAGACCGTAGCCATGTCTCTAAAACAAAGACCAGCAACTCTGGTGCTGCTCCGGACGCGGCAGTAGCGCAGTGGTTGTCTGCCCCTCCCGTCACCAAGCTGCAGGTGACCTTCACCCCGAACGCGGAAGCAGAGCTTCAGAACTGGGTCACGCAGAGCGACTCCTGCACCGACTCGCGCTACCGGTTGGACTTCCTGTCCGGAGGGGGCGAGGTCCGAGCGGCCATCGTATCGGTGTTGTCGGAAGACCCGAGGTCCGTGTACCGACGGCAGAAGTGCCGAGACTCGCTGTACTTCTTCACCGTGGATCAGGTGCACGTCACCTGCTGGTTCGACGACCGTCGAGCGGAAGTCGTGAGGCTGCAGCCTCTGTCGTGTGTGGAAAAGCTTAAGGATTAGAAATGATCTAGTTTTTTTTAAGTGGTACCCAAGCCACAAAAAAGAACACCACCACCAGAGCCAATTATGCCCAAGGAGGCTCAGCCAGGGCTGTGATGGACAATGTGAGAGAGAGAGGGAGTGAGAGAGTGGGAGAGAGAGAGTATGTGATAAGGCTCATAGTAGTACCAGTTTTGTTCTATGAGTTGGCATCTGTTTTTGTTTGTTTTTGTTTTGTTTTGTTTAGTTTTAACTACCCTGACTAAGATGAGCAGGAAATCTGCGGCTCCTCATAACATCCCATATCTCCTCCTCTTCGTGCAGAAGTGTGTTGATGACGTCAAAACCTGGATGACAATGAACAGACTTAAACTCAACGACGACAAGACCCAAGCAATGATTATATCCTCTGGTAGAAAGTCTAGGTCTCTCGTTTCCTCCTTCCCAAACTCTGTGACTATAGGTAGTGCATCTGTTCCTATGTCTGACTCTGTCAGAAACTCTGGTATTACACTTGATTGTCACTTCACCATGAAAACTCACATCTCAAATCTCATAGGCTCGGCCGATTCGGAACTCCGTCGTATTAGTTCCATCCGTCATCTTCTGTCCACAGATGCCACAAAAATGCCTGTCTCTCTGCCTTTGTTCTTTCACGCCTTGACTACTGCAATTCTCTCCTGTCTGGCTGTCCTCAGCATCTCTTAAACTGCAAAAAGTTCAAAGCAACGCTGCTCGCCTTGTCCCGAGAGTTCCCAAAACTGACGAGATCTCTTCCTCATGTTGCTTCTC
>JABMCL010001326.1:85000-92500 GCA_018857735.1 Alviniconcha marisindica
TGTATATTTACTGGCAGTAATATCAAAAACCAGGAGGAAACAATAATCAAGTAAATACATCATCACAGGATCGAGGACATGAGGGGCGTGGGGTGGGGGGGTGGGGGGGGGGGGGGGGCGGAAAGAAAAAAAGCTTAGCATGGTGGCTGCACGACATGAAATGTCATCATAACTGAGAGTGAGGCAGTCACAATGCATACATATTACAATATACATATGCAATCACAATGCGTACATATACAACCTACAGCGAACAAAACCTGTAGACTGAATTAAAGTCTACTGTTTTGACTGATGAATCCATCAACAGTTGCAAATACTCGAATGTGCAAAGATGATGACGTTTCTGCGTCTCGGCGTCAACTTCATCTTTTTGGACTGAGCGACCTTTGTGACGGTTTCTCTATTGGCTGACAATACGCTGAAACAGAAGCTGTCAGTTTCGGCCATGCCATCAGATATTTTTGTGATTCCTTTATAAATACATTTTCCTCCTACCGGCTCATCCACACATCTCTTAACTTATTAATTCATGTCCGTCTTAACTTACCAATACATGTCCGTCTTAACTCATCAATACATGTCCGTTTTAACTTATCAATACATGTCCGTCTTAAGTCACCAATACATGTCCGCTTTAACTTATCAATACATGTCCGTCGTAACTTATCAACACATGTCCGTCTTAACTCATCAATACATGTCCGTTTTAACTTATGGATACATTTTTTGTGTTATGAATACATTTGTGTCTTAACTTATCAATAGATTTTGTCTTAACTTATCAATACATTTTGTCTTAACTTATCAATACATGTCCGTCTCAACTTATTAATACATGTCCGACTTAACTTATCAATAGCCTACATGTATGTCTTATCATCTGAACTTCTTTTTTGTCTCTAATGTCATTTATCTAAGCGTTTGCTTATGCGTATTAAACATCTTTGTATAATAATAATAAAAAATAATTTTAATATTATAGATAACTTGTATAGCGTTATTCTCTGGTGTACACTAACTCTCTGCGCTTTACAACATTCTCCAACATTTTCTAGTTAATTGAGACCCAAAAAAATTCGAAGGTAACCTGTTCAAGAAAGTAACTAACAATGTATGTCTACACAAGTAAAATAATGTGCATGTGCCGTATGAGAAGTAGCAATATACAAAAAAAGAAAGTCAGTTCATGATATTACTACCTAACCATATAACAAGTTAGTTATCTACATGTTTTTGTTTTGTTTTTGTTTTTAAATCTTGATTCATTTAGCTGTTTATGTATTGATTTAAAAAAAATCATTATTATTATTTAATCCGTTTAATCCGTTAAACATCACTACACTTTCGCTTTTTTTTTTTTTTACGTGGATGTTTATAAACACATAAAATATTCTGATTCTATTGATGCTTTTATCTGTCACAAGCATTCGGTGGCCTTCAGTGTTCGTTTTAATCAGTTAGCATGAATCTACTAAAAAAAATCAATCTGTTTTTTGAGTTGTTGCTGTTGTTTTTTGTTTTTTGTTTTTTTGTCATTTACGTTTGTTTTTCCTTCTCTGTTGGTTATGGCATAGATCAAGTTAATTTTCTATTTATTATGTGTTTTTTTGTCATTTACGTTTTTTGGGGTTTTTTGTTTTCTTTTTTTCTCTCTGTTGGTTATGGCATAGATCAAGTTAATTTTCTATTTATTATGTTTTTTTGTCATTTACGTTTTTTTCTCTCTTTTTTCTTCTCTGTTGGTTATGGCACAGATCAAGTTAATTTTCTATTTATTATGTTTTTATGTATGTAAATGGCTGGGTTTATTATTCATTACATTTATTCACTAAGTTTTCTTCTCTTTTACTAACTGATTTACTGTCTGCTGTTATGTATTTATTGACAGGTGTCTGAAATTATTTCGGTTGGGTGATACGTGCTTGCGTTCGTGCGTGTGTGTGTGTGTGCAATATCGATTTTTCCGTTTAGCTTCTTGTTGTTGAAGTGTTGCTTTACGTCCACAGAAACCGTAGGCTTATTAGGGACGGGAGCCCAGGACGGCCACCTCGACTTTCACACAGCTCCTGAGCTCTGTCTGACCATGGTTGGTTGAGTGTTGCTTTACGTCCACAGAAACCGTAGGCTTATTAGGGACGGGAGCCCAGGACGGCCACCTCGACCTACAGCTTCTTGTGATTTGAATTGCTTAAGGAGTCATTGTAATTGTTTCAAGTTTATTCTTGAGGTGTCTCGGCGTGGAGGTAGTTTATTTCTGAATTCTGTACAGCGCGCAGGCTCTAGTTCTATGTTAGATGTTTGCTTTTTATAAATGTTCCGTTAGTATCTTTTCCTTTTTGTATATTAATGTTCAATGTTTATTCGTGTGTTTTGTACTTTCCATACTCATCTTCTACTCACTTGTTCACTGACCTGCATATATCCACTTGCGCAGCCAAGAAAACGTCTGCGGTTGATTTTTATTTCTTCTTCTGGTTGATCGGTTGTTTCAAACATTTTCACTCGCCCATTTCATTGTTGAATTCTAAATAAAACTTCTTTACCCGTCCCTAATAAGCCTTGTGGTTTCTGTGGACGTTAAGCACCATGTTTACTTACTTACTTAAACTTCTTTTTTCATCCTGTTTATATTATTTATTTTAGCTGATTTCCCTCCTGGTTATTTTACATTTCTTTCTTACTTTTGCCACATGTGAATTCATCGAGTTATTATGAGGAATTTGACTATAGTCGTTTGATTAATGATCATATTCACTTTTTTTCGTTTTTTTTCTTCTTCTTTTTTTTTTGGGGGGGGAGGGGGGGTTTGTTTGTTTGTTTGTTTGTTTGTTTGTTTGTTTGTTTGTTTGTTTGTTTGTTTTGGTCATTGTTTCTTTGATTTTTTTATTAATTTTTTTTTTTTTTTTTTTTTTTTTTGGGGGGGGGGTTGTGATTGTTATTATTGTTTGTGTTTTGTTTTTTTAATAAATATATAATGTCTGCGTGCGTGCGTGCGTGCGTGCGTGCGTGCGTGCGCGTGTGTTTAATCTTTCGCTTCAAATGGCCGGTACATTACATTTACCCGCATGCCAGGCAAGTTACCGACGGCGATTCGGACAGTTGTTATTGTGTTCCCGTGAAGTCTTTCTAGCGCTAACTAACCCCCTTTGTCGCTTCAAGCAGGACGGAGAATTGTGTTCCGTTCACGGCATGCTACTCCACAAGCTTTTCTTTCTCTGCATCCTTCACCGCTCTTCCTCCTCTGTCGCATCAGTCCCGCTTCCGGAGTTCCAGTCAGTCGCACACTTTGGTTTGTTTATGAATTTTACCCCCTCCGCCCCCCCCCCCCCCCCCCCCCCCCCCCCCCCCCCCCCCCACCTCCCTCCCCTACGGCCTTTTCATTCCTCCTACCCCCACCTCTTGTCGGACTTGTCAACTGTCTTCTTTGTCAGTGCTGTTTGCCGGAGTATGGTTACAGCGCACGTGCGACCAACATGAGGCAGAGAAAATATTGAGACGGGTTTGGGCTGCTGGGCGGAAGGAAGAGATGGGGGCGGGGGGAAGGGGGAAGGGGGGAGAGGGGTTGGGGGGGGGAGGGGTGGGGGAGGGGGCATAGACAGACAGACAGACAGAGACTAGGGCTGTTTGGAGGGGGCTGCTGGAGAAAAGAGAGGAAGGGAATTTCTATTTGACAGTTACATAAAGGCCTAATAAGCAAATGGCTTGACAAAACAGCAAACTCGCATCATGAATGTTGTGAACGCATGCAACCCGCGACACATATATCCATGTATCTAAATACTCGGGCGCGCGCGCACGCCCGCATGCCCGCCCGCACGCCCGCACCCACCCACGCACGCACGCACGCACGCACACGCGCACACACACACACACACACACACACACACACAACACACACACACACACACACACACACACACACACACACACACACACACACACACACACGACACACCACACACACACACACACACACACACACACACACACACACACACACACACACACACACACACACACACACACACACACACACACACACACACACACACAACACACACACACACACACACACACACACACACACACACACCACACACACACACACACACACACACACACACACACACACACACCACACACACAACACACACACACACACACACACACACACACACACACACAAGAACACAACAAACCGACGCGCGCAATCCCACAACACACGACACAGACGCAAACCAATTCACAATATACCACCGGTCGTTTCGCCCCGCTGTTGATTTACCGTGGGTCGTTTCTTGTTTACCGTGGTCGTTTCTTTTTCACCCTTTGTCGTTTCATTGTTCGTTTGTTTGTTTGTTTGGGGGTGGGGTGGAGTGCGGTTGCTTAAGTTTTTGTTTTTGTTTTTGTTGTTGTTGTTGTTGTTGTTTTCATTCTGTTCTCAACTCTGCGTGTGTTTTTGTTGTTGTTGTTGTTGTTGTTGTGGTTGTTGTTGTTGTTGTTGTTGCTGTTGTTGTTTTGTTTTGTTTTTCCTGCTTTACGAGCGACACCTTTCCTGACGCTGTACGTCCACAGAAATCATAAGGCTTATTAGGTGCGGAGAGAAACACCTCGACAGGTACACAAAGTCCATTGACCCACACAACCACTGGACAGCGGCCAGCACGTGTGACTTGTAGCCACCAATAACACTCATGTGAGCTCTTTAGGCAGCGCGGAAGCTGTTTGCAGGGCCTCCTGCGCGACGCTTTGGCTCTTGTCAAACGACCACTTCAGATGGACGGCCTTTGTGGCCGGCAACCCGACACAAAGCCCTGTACACGAGTTCAGTGTGGATGGCAGGTTCTCCCTGATTATTATGTCTGCTAGTACGAGGGAGTTCAGTATGGGTGGCCGCAAGGGACATCATTTCGATTGCGCTTTTTTGTTCCCCCCTAATACTGTTGTTTTTGTTTGGTTGGTTCAGTTTGTTTTGTTCGGGGAGTTGTTTGCTTGTTTCTTTGTTGTCGTTTTTTGTTATGTTTGTTTCTTTGTTGTTGTTGCTGCTGCTGTTGTTGTTGTTGTTGTTGTTGTTGTTGTTGTTGTTGTTGGGGCGTTCCTCTCCCTCGTCCTCATCGTGACCTCACGATGTGAGGCTGTTAAGCCAGCAGCAGCCCTTCGACGGGCGGCGGATGTTACCCGCTAGACGACCCACCTGATGATCTGACTTGTATGGCCCGCTACAGACCGATCTGGCCGGTATGTACCGTTACAGACCAACCCGACGATCTGACTGCTACGTCCCGCTACAGACCGATCTGGCCGGTATGTACCGTTACAGACCAACCTGACGATCTGACTGCTACGTCCCGCTACAGACCGATCTGGCCGGTATGTACCGTTACAGACCAACCTGACGATCTGACTGCTACGTCCCGCTACAGACCGATCTGGCCGGTATGTACCGTTACAGACCAACCTGACGATCTGACTGCTACGTCCCGCTACAGACCGATCTGACGACCTGACTGTCATGACATGCTACAGACCAACCTGATGATCTGACTGGCATTGTACCATCTACAGACCAACCTGACGGTCTGACTGGCATTGTACCGTCTACAGACCAACCTGACGACCTGACTGTCATGACATGCTACAGACCAACCTGATGATCTGACTGGCATTGTACCGTCTACAGACCAACCTGATGATCTGACTGGCATTGTACCGTCTACAGACCAACCTGATGATCTGACTGGCATTGTACCGTCTACAGACCAGCCTGACGGTCTGACTGGCATTGTACCATCTACAGACCAGCCTGACGGTCTGACTGGCATTGTACCTGACGGTCTGACTGTCATTGTACCATCTACAGACCAACCTGACGGTCTGACTGGCATTGTACCATCTACAGACCAGCCTGACGGTCTGACTGGCATTGTACCATCTACAGACCAGCCTGACGGTCTGACTGGCATTGTACCATCTACAGACCAACCTGACGGTCTGACTGGCATTGTACCGTCCACAGACAAACCTGACGGTCTGACTGGCATTGTACCGTCCACAGACAAACCTGACGGTCTGACTGGAATTGTACCGTCCACAGACAAACCTGACGGTCTGACTGGAATTGTACCGTCCACAGACAAACCTGATGATCTGACTGGCATTGTACCATCTACAGACCAGCCTGACGGTCTGACTGGCATTGTACCATCCACAGACCAACCTGATGATCTGACTGGCATTGTACCGTCCACAGACCAGCCTGACGGTCTGACTGGAATTGTACCGTCCACAGACCAGCCTGACGGTCTGACTGGCATTGTACCATCTACAGACCATTCTGACGAATATATCTTACTGGCACGACCCAGGAACGTAGATGAAGACTGAAGAAGTCGTGGTCACATACGTAGCAGCAGAAGCCATAAATATTTATCGCCGTCGTCCTTATTAGTCTGCTAGGTAGCAGTAGAAGCATCTTTCTTATGAACTTCATCATCATCTTCGCCGTCATCTTCGTCATCATCTTCGGTGTAATCTTCGTCATCATCTTCGCCGTTGTTACAGTAGCAACGGCAACAAACTCCTCTTTCTTCAGTTTCCGCATCGAGGTTGGGACATCTTCAGTTCTTTGTCGTCGCCGTTAACATCATCTTACCGTCGTGGTCATTATGCCACCATCGTGTGTGTGTGTGTGTGTGTGTGTGTGTGTGTGTGTGTGTGTGTGTGTGTGTGTGTGTTGTGTGTGTGTGCGTGTGTGTGTGTGTGTGTGTGTGTGGTGTGTGTGCGTGTGTGGTGCGCGCATGTGTGTGTGTGAGGGAGGATGTGTGTGTGGTGTGTGTGGTGTGTGTGTGTGTGTGTGTGTGTGTGTGTGTGTGTGTGTGTGTGTGTGTGTGTGTGTGTGTGTGTGTGTGTGTGTGTGTGTGTGTGGTGTGTGTGTGTGTGTGTGTGTGTGTGTGTGTGTGTGTGTGTGTGTGTGTGTGTGTGTGTGTGTGTGTGTGTGTGCGCGCGCGTGTGTGTGTGTGTGTGTGTGTGTGTGTGTGTGTGTGTGTGTGTGTGTGTGCGTGCGGCGTGTGTGTGTGTGTGTGTGTGTGTGTGTGTGTGTGTGTGTGTGTGTGTGTGTGTGGTCAGTGTCAATTTCGTTCAGTTTGTGAGTGTGTGTATGTGTGAGTGTGTGTGTGTGTGTGTGTGTGTGTGTGTGTGTGTGTGTGTGTGTGTGTGTGTGTGTGTGTGTGTGTGTGTGTGTGTGTGTGTGTGTGTGTGTGTGTGTGTGTTTGAGAGAGAGAGAGAGAGAGGGGGGAGAGAGAGAGAGAGAGAGAATGAGTGTGTGTGTGTGTGTGTGTGTGCGTCGTGCGCGAGTGCGTGCGTGCGTGTGTGCATGCGTACGTGTAATTCAATCTTCGTTCATCTTCGTCGACGCCATGACAGTATCGCCCCGCACACGGTATCAAGCCCAGCTCGGATTCCTCTGCAGACTCCTGGACGGAGCACAGAGCGATGGCG
>JABMCL010001326.1:100000-110000 GCA_018857735.1 Alviniconcha marisindica
ACGTATCGATGCAGAAGCCGGGGCGTGATGTAGGGCGAACTCAAGAGCCCCTTGTTGTTGGATTCAATCAGGGGACCTGCACTTCGTCTGCCTGTCGGGCTAAGCCTACAGACCCGGCGATTTTCGGGAAGAAGTGGGCGGAGTGGAGAGAAGGGAAAACAAATTGTTTGGTCACCTCGTCTTGGAGCTGGCTAAGTCCATGAGCCGCGTTTGGACACACCTCTCGGCCAATTGACAGAGAGGGAGAAAAATCAAGATTTGTTTCTTGGAATCCATCACCCTGCAATTTCTTCCTGTATATTTCTCGAAGAAGTCTGTGGCATTTGGCGTGGCGGCTAATGCCGTAACTGAGCGGTGGGCTTTTTGTTTTCGGCTGACGCCATCGCTGTTCATTCTTTATCTGCTCTCCTCTGTACGGGAGGTGACGTGGCCCAAAGGTTAAGACTCGGGTTTGTGGATGGAGCTGTTGCAGGTTTGAATCGGCGATTGCGTGCGTGCGATATTTTACCAATCGGGATTCTGCCACTCGGGGTTCTACCAATCGGGATTTTATTGATCGGGATTCTACTGGTCGGGATTCTACCACTGAATCGGGATTTTATCTATCTGGATTCTACTAGTCGGGATTCTACCACTGAATAGGGATTTTATCGATCGAGACTCTACTAGTCGGGATTCTACCAATCGGGATTTTATCGATAGGGATTCTACCAATCGGGAATCAGTCAATCGGGATTCTGCCAAGCGGGATTCAGTCAATCGTGATTCTACCAATCGGGATTCTACCCATTCGGGATTTTATCAGTCGGGATTCTACTAGTCGGGATTCTACCAATCAGGAACCTGCCAATCGGCATTCTGCCAGTCGTGCGCTCCCGAAGTTGACGATGGTAGGTAGGTAGGTAGTGTTGCTTAATGTCCTCAGATGTCAGCTGACATATTAGGGACAAGCTGAGACCAATGCCGAAGCATGTTCAATATAGCTTTACGTCCACGGAAGCCAGAAGGCTCGTTAGGACGGACAGCCCAGGACGGCCACCTCGACTCTCACACGGCTCCTGAACTATGTGTGTGAAGTTGACGACAAAGAAGTGTAACCAATTACTCCTCGCCATGCCAGCACTCTGGCTCACTCGGAGCCCCCAGGGTGTAGGGTGTAGGGCGTAGGGTGTAGGGTGTAGGCAGGCGGGTGGTGCCCCAGGGTGTAGGGTGTAGGGTGTAGGCAGGCGGGTGGTGCCCCCGGGAAGGGGTCTTTTTACACCCTCGGTGACAGGTTTGTGGCCCGTGCACACCCGACCTGTCATAGCCACTTGTTCAGGAAATCATTTAACACTTAAGTACAAAAGACCACACTCATAAACTGACTCAACAGTCAACGTGGGCCCACTTAAGCCGTGAACGGAAGCCAGTGGGTGGGACTACGGCTGGGCGGTTTGACGGGTTCTTGGGGCAGTAAGCCCTTTATACAGATTCTGTTCCGTTAGGCTTTTGCCCGGGGGGTTGGGGGGTGGGGGGCGTGGGGGGGGGGGTGGTGGGGGGTGGATGCTGGTTGGGGGGCAAGGTGGGGGGGGGGGCGTGAAGGAGGGGCGGGGGGGAGGGGGGGGCGTAATTATCAGCCATAAGTTTATTTTCCGTTGACAGTTTTGCTGCAGGATGAAATACACAAAACCAGCCACTGAGACCCTACGGTCTATTACGATCTATCTCCAGATATGAGAACTTATTCACAAAATGAAAAAAAATTGTATGCCACGGGTTAAGAGTCAGAACTTTGATCGGCAGTTGCACGCAGATCAGCACGAAACTGTGCTCTTCACGAGCATTTAACGCAAATTAGATTTTACGTGGACCGTATTTTGTAGACCTACAGCCTGCATTCGATATTCACGCTCAAATAGATGGCACTGTGAAGGGAAGTTCAGACCGCTGTTCTACAACAGAATGAGGGCAATGGGTCTGCTCGAGAGAGGAAAATAGAGTTATATTTAAAAACGTTCATAAAAGACAAAAAAATGTAGCTCCGAGAGATTCGAGCAATCCAACCCAGTTAAATTCCTGCTGCTGGTAGGATTTTTACCTTTCTCTTTATTTTTTAGCTTTTTTCTTTCTTTCTGCCAGTGTATTGACTGCTGCGGTTTGCTTGTAACGTGCGCAAGTGTTCCATTCTCTCCTTCGAAGGTCTGGGCGGCGACAGCAACACCGGAGACTAAAGAGCTGGAACTGAAGGTTGATGCCCGGGATTCGAACCCGTAACTTCCCGAGTATACAGCTGTGACCACTAGGGCCACGCCGTACCACTTTCCTGTCCTAAGCACACACACACACACACACACACACACACACACACACACACACACACACACGCGCGCGCGCACGCACACACACGCACGCACGCACACACGCACGCACGCACGCACGCACGCACGCACGCACGCACGCACGACACACACACACACACACACACACACACACAAAACCCACACCTTTAGTCCCCTTCATAAAACTAGTTATGGACACTGGAGGCTTTGCTCTCCACAATTAACGTTAGTTACACTTCAAGGTGTCAAGGTTTTATTGAGCCTTTTGCCCCTGGGGGCTAGAAAGCGAAGTTACATTCGCACACGCCATTCCTTATGAACAAGTACATGAGTTCTACTAATAAATAACTACCACACTTTATATATAAGCAACAAATTAATTCTCAAACACAAATAAAAGTTGTTATAAATATGTAAGGCTAAGGTCTAAGAGTTGTACTGGTCAGTTGCAACGCTAACAGTGGCTCTTGCACGTACAATCCGTGATAGTGCTCGAACATAGAACCCATAACGACCTTTGAACGTAGATCCATAACGACATTTTAACGTTGAATCCATACTGATAATTTAATGTTGAATCTATAACGACCCCTGAATACAGAATCCATAACAACCCTTGAATATAGAATCCATAACAACCTTTGAATCCGTAACGACCCTTATATACAGAATCCATAACGACCCTTGAACACAGAATCCATAACGACCCTTGAATACAGAATCCATAACGACCCTTGAATACAGAATCCGTAACGACCCTTGAATAGAGAATCCACAACAGCCTCTGAACGTAAAATGAAATAAGATTTGAACGCAGTCAGTAAGCACACAATGCTTATAAGCGCGCACTCGGAAAGTTGGTATTTGTTGTTTTGTTTCTGTTTTGTTTGCTTGTTTCTTTCTTATTTATTTGTTTGTTTGTTTGTTTGTTTGTTTGTTTGTTTGTTTGTTTGCTTGCTTGCTTGCTTGTTTGTTTGCTTGTGTGTGTGTGCGCGCGCGCGCTCGGTGTGTGTGTGTGTGTGTGTGTGTGTGTGTGTGTGTGTGTGTGTGTGTGTGTGTGTGTGTGTGTGTGTGTGTGTGTGTGTGTGTGTGTGTGTGTGTGTGTTGTTCTTGTTCTTGTTCTTGTTGTTTCTTGCTATTTACCAGGAGGAGTGTCTTGTTTATGATGGGAAAGCGTTTTGTTGCTGCTGCTGTTGTCTGAAAGCGCCCGTATTACGGTGCGGACACACCATTCGTTCTTGAGACAGGATCACGCTGAAACTACAACGGCCGTTGAACGTAAAAACTTACAATGGGCCTTGAAAATAGCACCGTATAAATGTCCCTTGAGCGCGGAACTTCTGGAGTCAATCCGCGAAGACCCGCTAGTTGTGGGTCAAACCGCTTACCACTGATCCTCACTTGTTCGCAGGTCCAGAAGGCTATAATCTCCTCAAGGCCGATCATTTTAGTGCCGCTAGATCACCGCCGGAGGGGAGGCCGAGCGCGGACGGTCAAAGACCGGGCGTGGCTTTATTCTCCCGATGACAGCTTTGTTGCCGGCCGCTGTGGTCAGTTGCCTTCCGGAGTCATATCGCACGCACGTGCGACATGGTAGCGATGGTTGACGATGTGAATGGGTGGCCATGCGTGGATGCGCACGGAGGCTGGGTGGTGTCGCTAGGAATAGTGACATCTGCAGCGCGGGAGAGCTACCCGTTCTACCGTTGCCCCTATGTTGTTTTGACGTTTAGTGTTAAGCGTTAGTAACAGACTAGTTTATAATGATGTTCTTTTCTTGCACACATTGCACCTTTTTAACTGAGTTATAGGCAGTACATGTACGTGTGTGTGTGTGTGTGTGTGTGTGTGTGTGTGTGTGTGTGTGTGTGTGTGTGTGTGTGTGTGTGTGTGTGTGGTGTGTGTGTGTGTGTGTGTGTGTGTGTGTGTGTGTGTGGTGTGTGAGTGTGGTGTGTGTGTGTGTGTGTGTGTGTGGTGTGTGTGTGTGTGTGCATGTGTGTGTGTGTGTGTGTGTGTGTGTGTGTGTGTGTGTGTGTGTGTGTGTGTGTGTGTGTGTGTGTGTGTGTGTGTGTGTGTGATGGAAAGTGGGGTGGAATGTGTGTCGGTAGATAGATGAGGAGCAGAGAGAGAGAAAGAGACAGAGAAACGGAGACAGAGATAATCAGACAGAGCGAACAAGAGAGAGACAGGACCGACCGACCGACCGACAGACAGACAGACAGACAGTTTAAAAGCAATAAAGATCGATGAAACAAAATATGTACAGCGATTAAAATGTTCAGCACCAGTTGCGTGCAAGTCGTTAAACTGGAGGTTGGACGTGGGGGGTGGGGGGCAAGAGGGATATGCTTTCTACTGTGATATATTATTTATATTGTGGAATTTGTATCCAATTATTTTGCCTGTTTATTGCGTTGAAATCAATTATGATGCTTTTCCGCGTATATAATTATTGCAAGGATCTTAACACAGCTGTTTGAGATATCAGCTGCAACAGGCATGCACAGCCAAAGGAAAGAAAACAATTTGATTGATTGATTGATTGATTGATTGATTGATTGATTGATTGATTGATTGATTGATTGATTGATTGATTGATTGACTGACACTTGTTGAGCGCCTTATCTTGAGATGAGCCTTCACAGTGGCTGTTCTCTGTGTCTGCTCTGTGGTCGTATGCAGCTCTGAATAAATGACTGTAGCTTTACACAGTGCGTTCGGAGATTCCACTGCAGTGGTTACAACGCTGTTTGATTCTTTCATGGCTGGTGCCACGTGAAACTCTTGCCGTCTCGTCGCACGTTCTGTGTACCCCACACAACCATGCACCAATTTACAGTGTCATTTTATTCGAAGCCACATACTTAGCAGAAACCCGTCACCTGCACTTTTGGCAGAATGACCGGGATCTTTTGCGTGCTACTTGCGTAACACGGGGGTGGAACGGACACCGAAATAAGAGTCAGCACAGAAAGCTGACCCTGGAGAAGAAAATTCTCCCGCCGCTGCTGCCGGGACTCGAACCTGAGACCTTTCGATCACGAGACCTTTCGATCACGAGACCTTTCGATCACAATTATGTACCCTAATCACTCAGCAAAGCAACGTCTCTGATGTCAATTCTGCCAAACCCGTGTACTGCTTTGGGCAGCAATAAACAGGGCACAATGCTTAAACAAACAAAAGCATCTAGAAAATGTGAGTGCCGGCTATTCTTATAACGGCCTCAATAAGGTCATAAAAAACGAGAGAGGAAAAATAGCCCGACATTTTCCAGGACAGAGAATCCAATCGGAGAGAATTTCCTGAACTTTTGCAGCCTCCCCGTGTGGCTGTTTCAGTCTCCATTACCAGGGCCACAAATTAGCAAGCTAGCATGGCTCCCGTGGCCAGCCATATTGTGCTCTGTTGACAGAATTAATAACGCGGGGCCGGCATTAATCAACAAGGCGATTGACACCGACTTTGTCCGTGGCGCTACTCGTTTTCCACTGAAGAGCAAACACATGAAAGGGACGGCAAATATTTGGCGCCTGGGTTAAAGCCTTGCCACTGTGGCGGCTGCGTATGGACAAGAGCGGAGTCCTGTCGCTCTCTCGCCCCGCTCTTCGCTACAACCCGAATTTGCTTTCACGGATTTTCCGCCGCCTCGGTCAGCGTCAATGTCGGTCCTTCCAAAGTGCAGTCATTAAATGGCGAGCGAGCGAGGCAGAAACCCCGCCATTCGTCTTGGCCACTTTCCAGCCCACTGCCCCTCTATGGCTCCGGCCTGGGACGACACAGGCGCGTCGCCCCCGACTGGCCGACATCTTGAAAGGACCCGGATCGAATTAGCGTCTGCCGCCTTCCGCCCCGAACCTCTAATGGGGGCGACAACTCTTTGCACGTCTTTGGCCGGATGTGTGGCTCCGCGCGTGCGCACTGGGTGGAAGTAACGGCGGTCATAGTGCTGTCAGGGGGCGATTCTGGCCCTGGTCTTATGGAGATGTGGTGTGCGTAAATAGTCCTCTGCATGTTGATTGTTCTTTTGTGCGCCTGGGCCCCGAGTTTGTTTCCAGGCTTCACGGCCATAAGCAGGTATTCCATGCAAACGCCACAGCAGAGCGATTCGCCATCAAGCCAGATACTGGAAGACGCCAGACAAATTTTTATAGGCAGTGCGTCAGAATGGTCAATTAGGGTGTTGCTTGCTGAATGTCGATCGTTCTTATAGCTGGACCTTTTCCACGCAAAGGTGTTTCGGAAGAGGTTCCCGCGGAAACCGAAGTTGAAGGAGGCTAGAGGTCTGCATCAAAGTTGTGGGAAAGATGTCGCCTTTTTTCCCTTCCTCTCTCTCTCTCTCTCTCTCTCTCTCTCTCTCTCTCTCTCTCTCTCTCTCTCTCTCTCTCTCTCTCTCTCTCCCCCCTCTCTCTCTCTCTCTCTCTCTCTCTCTCTCTCTCTCTCTCTCTCTCTCTCTCTCTCTCTCTCTCTGTTGAGGTATTTGTGGCTGATAAAGAGACTATTGGCGGCCTGAAAATCCATCATGGCCTTTCAGCCGTACGTGCTATCGCCATGGACCTTAGCCAACGGGTCACACCGGAGGTCATGAGACAAGTAGACCCCGAGTGTGATGACGGTGCGTGTGACGAGAGTCCATGGGTCGCAGCAAAGAGACCATTGCATGTGGGATGTGGTACAAGTCCATGGCTCGTGTGAATTATACCTTTGCATATGAAGAGAAACTTCTGTGGCTCATACCAGAGATACACAGCAAGCATAGAGTCTCAGTCCACAACAGTGTGACAGGTTTTGGGAATGGTTGGAGTGTATGGCCCATTTCAGTGAGACAATTCGATTTTGAGTAAAGTAAAAGTCCATGGCTCGCGCCGATCAGACTATATCATTTTGGGAATGGCGTGATATTGCCACGCCTTACGCCAGACCTACTGCAGCAAGTATAGAGTCTGTTCACGCCATTGTCACAGGTTTTAGGTTTTGAGAGTCCATGTCTCATGCTATATGGGTTTTAAGGATCCGTGTCTCACGCTCTACCTATTGCTGGAAGTGTAGAGTCTCTGTCCACGCCAGTGTGAGAGGATTTTGGTGTTTTCAGAGTCTATGTCTCATGCCGTAGGTACTACAGCGGGCATAGTGTCTCTGTCCACGCCAGTGTAACAGGTTTTAGGTGTTTTGAGAGTCTATGTCTCATGCCGTAGGTACTACAGCGGGCATAGTGTCTCTGTCCACGCCAGTATAACAGGTTTTAGGTGTTTTGAGAGTCTATGTCTCATGCCGTAGGTACTACAGCGGGCATAGTGTCTCTGTCCACGCCAGTATAACAGGTTTTAGGTGTTTTGAGAGTCCCTGGCTCATGCCATAGATACTACAGCAGGCATAGTGTCTCCGTTCAGGCCAATGTGACAGGTTTTAGGTGTTTTGAGAGTTCATGTCTCATGCCATATATAATACAGCAGGTATAGCGTCCCTGTCTACGCCAGTGTGACAGGTTTTAAATGTTTTGAGAACCCGTGGCTCATGCCAGAGATACCACAGTAAGCATAGTGTCTCGGTTCAGGCCGGTAAGACAGGCTTTGTGTGTGGCGGAGCCTTGGTCCTCCTCAATGAGGCAATAATTATTATCGTGGGTGTGATGAGAACGAAAATCACTCGTGGGAAGATTGGTAGGCTTAATAATGTCAGTGGAAAACTGATGTTTGCTACAAGACGTCTTGATTTGATTGTTGTCTCCCAGGTGTACATACCATTACGATACATATTCCATCATTTCGAAGTCGATGCCAAAGCTAGGACTGAGCACAACTCATCCAACTCGTTTGATTCACTCTTTATGCTGCAAGTAGGGGAAGCACACCCGTGCACGCGTGTGCCAGGAAACTGCAAAACTCTAAGTGATCAAAATACATTTTAAACAATTCTAGCTCTTCTCAAAAGAAAGGTATTTTCACACAAGCCTTTATTTTAACATTTTAAGTAATTATCTTTTCAGTAAAATCAAACTCTCAAGAGAAAGAAACCTTGAAGCATACACATCACCTGTCTATGTAGAATCCATACTACAATCACTACCCTAAATTTCAATATGGAAAACGTGTGATAGAAACGTCGACTCTCTTGTCCATTAGCAACATACATTTTAACTTCTCGCTTCCACTTTTAAATACGTGAAGCCCGGTGTAGCGGTGACTGGTCAATACATGCACGGTGCACGGGACAGCGGAGTGAGCGGGTCATTTCAAATGCAAATAAAGCCATCAGAAACCTTTCACTGAACCGAAACGACCGCCCCCCCCCCCCCCCCCCCCAACCTCCTCCCCCAACGTTGCAAGCACCCCCGTCTCTCGCACGCACACGAAATGGATTATGCAAGCGTAAAGCCATATTTGTAGCAGCAACAAAACGTCCAGACTGCCCCGATCTCTGCCTGCCTGCCGAGCCGCCATCTGCATGCCCATTATCAAATCAATCAGCCAGTGCCGCCACTGGGCCAAAGGCCTGGGGACAAACGTCAAGGGTCCATTGGTTTGATGACAAATGTGAAAAGTCCATTGGTTTGATGACCAAAAAGTCCATTGGTTTGATGACAAACGTGAAAGGTCCATTGGTTTGATGACAAACGTGAAAGGTCCATTGGTTTGATGACAAATGTGAAAGGTCCATTGGTTTGATGACAAAAAGTCCATTGGTTTGATGACAAACATGAAAGGTCCATTGGTTTGATGACAAACGTGAAAGGTCCATTGGTTTGATGACAAATGTGAAAAGTCCATTGGTTTGATGACCAAAAAGTCCATTGGTTTGATGACAAACGTGAAAGGTCCATTGCTTTTATGACAAATGTGAAAGGTCCATTGGTTTGATGACAAACGTCAAATGTCCATGGGTTTGATGACAAATGTGAAAAGTCCATTGGTTTGGTGTCAAACGTCAAATGTCCATTGCTTTGATGACAAATGTGAAAGGTCCATTGGTTTGGTGGCAAACGTCAAATGTCCATTGCTTTGATGACAAATGTGAAAAGTCCATTGGTTTGATAACAAACGTCAAAGGTCCATTGGTTTGATGACAAATGTCAAAGGTCCATTGGTTTGGTGACAAACGTCAAAGGTCCATTGGTTTGATGACAAATGTCAAAGGTCCATTGGTTTGAAGACAAAGGGAAAAGGTCCACTGGTCTGAAGACAAAATGTCAAAGGTGCATTGGTTTGATGACAAACGTGATGACAAACATAAAAGGTCCACTGGTTTGAATACAAACGTTAAAGATCCATTGGTTTGAAGACAAACATGAAAGGTCGAGAGTCTTGGTGAGAAACGTTCAGAGGTCCAAACTGCAGTAGTCCATAGACCTGGTCACAAACGTAAAAGGCCCAAATACCTAGTGATAAAAATAACTGGTCTAAAAACCTGGTGCCAAACGTAAAAGATGAAAACATCTGGCGACAAACGTAAAGGTCCAAACATTTACTGACGAAAGAAAAATCTCCTAACACGAGTTTAGCATGGTGACAAACGTGGGAGATCCAAACGGCATGGTGTCAAACATGGGAGATCCAAACGGCATGGTGACAAACGTGGCCCACAAAAAGATCCAGCAAAACAGTTAATAAAAATAATAAAAATAAACCTCAACGATCCAAAACGGCATGGTGACAAACGTGACCCTTTGACAGATCCAAACGGGC
>JABMCL010001326.1:115000-117500 GCA_018857735.1 Alviniconcha marisindica
CGTGTGCAGTATTAATGAATGTGAACAAGCCCAGTGTTGGGTGAAAAAAACAGAAGAAGAAAAAAGTCTTCCGCGGTCAACCATTAGCAAACAAGGGAGTTAACTGGCGCTCAGAAAACGTCACACAAGCACAACAACAAAGACCTGTGTCCCTTACGGTAACTCCCACCTGGCATGCGAGTAAATACAAGGTATCGAGTAAATACCAGTAAATACAAGGTCTCGAGTAAATACAAGGTCTCGAGTAAATACAAGTAAATACAAGGTCTCGAGTAAATACAAGGTCTCGAGTAAATACAAGTAAATACAAGTCAATACAAGGTCTCGAGTAAATACAAGGTCTCGAGTAAATACAAGGTCTCGAGTAAATACAAGGTCTCGAGTAAATACAAGGTCTCGAGTAAATACAAGTAAATACAAGGTATCGAGTAAATACAATGTACTGAGTAAATACAAGGTCTCGAGTAAATACAAGGTCTCGAGTAAATACAAGTAAATACAAGGTATCGAGTAAATACAAGGTCTCGAGTAAATACAAGTAAATACAAGGTATCGAGTAAATACAAGGTACTGAGTAAATACAAGGTCTCGAGTAAATACAAGGTATATAAACTCCACAACAAGTACATCCTCTGTCAACATTGAATTTTTCACACTGATACGAGCAACGCAGACTTAGACAAGGCCAAAACGTGTAAAACCTTAGGCGGCAGAGCTCCTGGATACGACGCCAGTGTGTCGCAGGTTTTCGCTTCCGGTGAGCACTCCGCCAGGTTCTCATGCACTGTGGAATCAGCTGCAGCTTTAGAGGCCAGAGAAGATTTGGCAACCTCCCTTGCTACCCATCACCCCATCATCACACCAAAGAAAAACAGAGGAAGAAAAAATGTATGTGCAAACCAAACTATAAAACACACACACACACACACACACACACACACACACACACACACGCACACACACACACACACACACACACGCACACACGCACACGCACGCACGCACGCACGCACGCACGCACACACACACACACACACATAGATATATAGATATATACACGAGGCTAGCCCCGATCTCCCCTGTTTGTTTGTTTTTGTTTGTTTGTTTTTAACAAAAATTTATTCGAGACGAAATAAACATACAAAAAATCATTATGTGCTCAAGAACAAGCTTATAGGCGATGAGCTCATGCAGTTGGAAAAACACACAATGTATGGTGATCTCCCCTGTGTTAATGCGGTATGGAGAAGCAGACAGCGATGCACATCCTACAGATAATTCCCAGATACAATGTGATGAGGTGGACACACTGGCCAGTGATGATATGCCCCCCCCCCCCCCCCCCCCCCCCCCCCCCCCCCCCCTCTAAAAGCCCCTGAAGGGACTAGAGAAGCGTGAGTCGGTTTGGCCCAGCGGTAAGGCGTTAGGCTGGTAAGCAGAAGGACCTCGGTTCGATTCTGCCCTGATATAACCGTAATGGTTGACTGGGCGTAAAACGTGAGCCGGTTTGGCCTAGCGGTGAGGCGTTAGGCTGGTAAGCAGAGGAACCTCGGTTCGAGTCTGCTTCGGTTCTCCTTTCTCTTCAAAAGTTGTGGTTTGTGGACACTGTCTTGTGACTTTGTCCCTCACAACTATGAAACATTAAAATGGCTCTCATCGCTGCCCACCTTAATGCAGGAGTCATTCTGGTGGTGACAGTGTAGCGATAGGTATATAATCTCCCTCGCCCCCCACCTCCATACCCCTCCACCCCTTGTCCCCGTCCCTAATAAGCCTTATGGTTTCTGTGGACGTTAAGCACCATGTTTACTTACTGGACAAGATAGCTCGATTCGCCTTCACCAAGCGTTCAAGACGTAAGTGCACAAAATAGTAACTAAACTATTCTATGAAGATTGTACCGACACCTATGGACACGAGGCAGCCAGTTTTACCTGAGAAACAGACAGACAGAGACAGGCAGACAGACAGAGACAGGCAGACAGAGAAACAGACAGAGACAAACAGAAAAACACTGAGAGACAGACAGAAACAGGCAGACAGAGACAGGCAGACAGACAGAGACAGGCAGACAGAGAAACAGACAGAGACAAACAGAAAAACACTGAGAGACAGACAGAGACAGGCAGACAGACAGACAGAGACAGGCAGACAGACAGACAGATAGAGACAGGCAGACAGAGAAACAGAGACAGACAGAAAAACACTGAGAGAAAGACAGAGAGAGCCGACAAATAACAAACTGAGTTCTAGCAATATGATGCCAACAAAGCAAAGAGATTTTTAATAATAATAATAATAATAATAAACATTTCTCATAAAGCGCTATTCTCTAATTAGAATTAAGCTCACTGCGCTGTACAAACAAATGAGATTTTACGATGCAAAGATGGGAGAATATGTCTAACAGCATTTGAAATGCACTCCATCATCATCAACGTAGTGGGAACAGAATTCCTAACGTAAATAAACATTGTCGCTTCAGCGCTTCATTATAAGC
>JABMCL010001326.1:120000-130000 GCA_018857735.1 Alviniconcha marisindica
ATAGCAGCCGATTGCAACACGCATTCTTTGCATAACAGACCATGCAACTGCGTCTACAACCGAAATTTGCAGGTGCAATCGAATGCAGGTCTGCTCCGAAAATTCTAGCTTTATGCCGTGAGAGCCTGCAGAACACGATGAGAACGTAAAGAACCGTCATCGCCCCGGAAACCGCAATGACAGACTAGCAGGCCTCGGTCCAAGATTCAGCGTCAGTGTTGTGCCATCTAACATCCTTAGCAGGTCGCTTCTTTCCACTGATCGCCCAGCCAACCGCGCGTGTGTGTGTGTGTGTGTGTGTGTGTGAGAGAGAGAGAGAGAAAGACAGACAGACAGACAGACAGACAGTCACAGACACAGAGAGAGAGAGAGTTGTGTGTTGTGTGTGTGTGTGTGGTGTGTGTGTGTGTGTGTGTGTGGGTGTGTGTGTGTATGTGTGTAGTGTTGTGGGGCGTGCCGCGCGCACGTGTTTGTGTATGTGCGTGTGATGTTTGTAGGTGTGAGGATGAGAGGTGTGTGTGTGTGGTGTGTGTGTGTGTGTGTGTGTGTGTTGTGTGGTGTGTGTTGTCTGAGTGTGTTGTATGTGGTGCGCGCGCATGCGCGCGTGTTGTGTGGTGTGAGTGTGTGTTGTGGTGTGTGTGTGTGTGTGTGTGTGTGTGTGTGTGTGTGTGGTGTTGTGTGTGTGTGTATGCGAATGTGCATGAGTGTGTGAGTGTGCGAGTGTGTGTATGTGTGTCTGTCAGTCTTTCTGTCGGTCTGAAACTCACAAGATTGGCGGAAACTTCGAATCGGAAGTAAATAATGTACCTCACTGTGACCATCTGACTTTTGCAATCCATACAGAGATGTAATCTTCATCGTTGTCGTTGTTGCTGGCATGTTGTTGGTGACAGAGAAAGAGAAAGAGAATGCGATACATAGACAGACAGAAAGACAAACATACGACCAGACAGACAAACAAAAAGGCACGAGACAATGAGACTGACTGACAGACACGAAGCGACTCAGCGAGACAGAGAGAATAGACAGAGAAAAGACAAACAGGGGGCATTTCAGGACGTACCTCAGGCGGAGTTCATGTACCTCGTATTTTTACTCGCATGCCAGGTGAGATTTACCGTAGACGTCTCCGGTCTTTGTTGCGTCTGTGAGACGTCTTTCAGAGCGAAAGGAACTCCTTTGCGTGTTGATTCAGAGCGAGCATTTCCAACAAAACCAAAGACGACCTCAAACCAACTCGACCAACTCAATAAGGGATAGGTGTCCGTCGAGCTCCTCTACGATAATCTTCTTCCTCCTCTCGCCCGCTCCCTCTCCACACGGTAGATGGAAGTTAATCGCGAGTTCAACGGAGCGGCGGAAAAAGGGACAGGGAGCATTGGAACGTGCTCACCAGGGGTCCTTCTAGCCAGCTCGGCTTCGGGTGAGCGGAGAGCCCAGGTGGTGACCGGGGGACAAATCACCTCCGAAGTCAGGATCGTGTCGCTGTCATACCTCATGCCGCAAAGGCGGGCAGCGGAAGCCAAGTTTCCGCCGCTGAATCAAACTGCGCGAGGACGATGCATGAAGCGGAGATACGCGTTCGCTCAACCTTGAGATACGTTTGCTGTTCCCTCTCCCTCTTCCCCCCCCCCCCCCTCCAAACCCCTTCCTCCCCCCTCCCCCTTCTCTGTCTCTGTCTCTGACACCATGTATGTGTGTCTTATGGTTTCTGTGGACGTTAAGCGCCATGTTTACTTACTTACTGTTCGAATGGGCAGAGTTACTACAGTCTCTGGTCTGGGGAACAGCGCTGTGAGATTTTCTTCCTTTCTATTTTTAACTGGGGGGTAAGAGGTGGGATGGAGAGGTCGCTTTACAAATTTCATTCATTCATTTATTCATTCTTCACTTATTCTTTCAGTTACTAGATTTGAATTCAGTGACGTGCGATCCTTTTCTTCTTCTTCTTTTTTTTTTTTTTTTTACTGGGTGAGGTGGGGTGGAGAGGCCGCTTTACAAATTTCATTCATTCATTTATTCATTCTGAATTTATTCTTTCAGTTACTAGATTTGAATTCAGTGACCTATATTCAGATATCTGTGCTGTGTGTATGCAAAGCAAAGCCCAATTTTAAAACTCATCACTCATGCGTAACAAACGGCAACAATTTTTTAACGTGCACGTTCAGCGTCCAAGAATTCTCTCCAGGAAAATCCTACAGAGACGACTTTCAACACAGCAGACAGTCGCGAAAGGTCAGTTTACTGTATATCCATCGAAAACCATGAGGCTTATTAGGGACGGGGAGAAGGGGGGAAGAGGGTATGGAGGTGGGGGGAGAGGGAGATTATATACCTATCGCTACGCGGCCGTCACCACCAGAATGACTTCTGCATTAAGATGGGCAGCGATGAGAGCCATTTTTAATGTTTCACAATTGTGAGGGACAAAGTCACAAGACAGTGTCCACAGACCTCAACCTTTGAAGAGAAAGGAGAGCCGAAGCAGATTCGAACCGAGGTCCTTCTGCTTACCAGCCTAACGCCTTACCGCTAGACCAAACCGGCTCACTTAGGAGAGAAACGTAATCGTGGCTGTTTAAATGGAAGGCAGGCCACGCGTCTGAGCCAGACCTAGGAGTGAACATTCCACCAATCTTCAGGTCAAGTGATCGCGCACATTTTGAATACGAAAACATAATCCTCTAGTATAATGTAGACCTGTACTTTCCTTTTGTGCACAGAGTCAACACGGGTTGTTTTCATCGCCGATCTAACCTCTGCGTGTTCCCTGTTTTGACGCCAGGCTTTGACTGTCGGGTGATTTAGTGGGCGCATTGTTCGCCGTCGTGTCCTGCACAGATTTGTCTCCCTTCCGTGGGGAGTTGTCGGCCCACACAATATGGCCTTTCATCCGGGTTTTCATTTCTCGCCTGGCGTTGGCGGCGGCGCTGACACTCAATTATACAAATGAATGCAATGTTCTTCTGATGCCTGTTCGCTCATCTGTATTTGCCTTCCTTTGTGATCTTTCCTACGCAGTTTTTATGTTTTTATTTAAACATTTTGTTCTGTGATTATTCCAATGCAAACAGTAAATTAAAAGTGCACACGAACTTGAAACACACACGCACGCACGTAAGCGTGCGAGCGCGTAATCGCACACGCATAAACCAAACAAACATTCAAAACCAATTCAAATCCACAAACCAGAACAGCATACCTTATTTGTTTGCTGTTATGAATATGTAAACTGTTTAGTTCAGTGGTCTGTAATATATTATCTATTTCTTTTCTTTTCGTTTTTTTTTTTTTTTTTTTTTTACATTTTATTTTATTTTATTTTTAATTCATCCTGGGTGCAGTTGACGGCACGTTAAAATCCAAGAACTACCTCCGCTGTTTTTAGTAACAGCCTGGCACAGGGATGCTGCTCTGTGAGCTGTTGCTGTTGCTTGTGTCAGTCAAATACGTCTTTGCAAATGGCACAATCCTAGGCTTTATGTCAAATGTCTGAGACAGGTTAGGCAGGAAACGGATAGACCTAAGCATCGAACAGACACTATTTTCCATAAGTAATATAAATTCTATTTAAAACGCTTCTGGTATTAATCTTGCTTGTATGTTGTTGTGCACACTTAAACTATGAATCTTTTATACATGTATTTTTTTTATTGGTGGTGGTTATTCATGTGTAGCACCCATGTTTTTCTTGAAATGGAATGAAGAAGTATACTTGACTTCACTTAATATGACTTGTTTTTAATCTGATCTATTCACCAAATAATGAACTTTTCTTCTGTGATGCGGGAAATTTATATAAATGTTCGTCTTTCTCTGAGAATTATGATCAGGCTCTGTCAAACAAGATCCAAACACGTAAAAGATTCAAAAGAACGCTTATTTATTATGACATAGACAACACGATGCAAATTTTCAGGGAAATCACCTTCTTCAGACCACAATTGGGTTTCCCTGAAAATTTGCATCGTCTTGTCTAGGTCATAATAAATCAGCGTTCTTTTGAATCTTTTATGTGTTTGGATCTTATTTTAGAACGCTAGCAGTCATTCTCGGCGTTTCTGATTTTTTTTTTTTTTTCCCCCCCTCTCTTTCAAACAAACATAATTTATGGCGCTATACATTATGACTTAAAAGGCGCCGGGCATGTTGTTGACATTGGCCCAAACTTCCATACAGCTGTTGGCGCTGTTTACTTTCTTAATGTGCTGTTACTCGTCTGTCAGAAACGCTCCGAAAACCTCTGCTAAAATAAAATCCAGAATAACACTACAACTGTTTCTGTTATTGCTTGGCGCAGCTCAGAATACAACTCTGTTTTCTTCAACCACTGAGAGAAAATCTCGTGGTTTTTTTTAAATTTCAGCCTTCCAAGTTAATTCAGATTCGTCGTTTTCTGTCTTTAAACACAAAAACGACGTGCATCGTGTTCAGTGAAAGAGGCCCTCACTTGCAAGTGGACCAAGTTTGCTTTGTTTTGATATGACGCCAGATAATACATCAAGAATTCATATAATCGCCCGTTTCGTTCTTCGTTGGACTTGTATAACGCCCAGTTGTTTCCGCAGAGGGAATGGCGGGACCGAGATCCCAGGAGGTGGGGGAAGAAGGAGGCTATACCTAACGCTACGCTGTCACCATGGCAATTATTTCTGCTGTAAGGTGGGCAGTGGTAACCAGCAGCGTATTGCGAGCGGAAAAGTCACAAGACGGTACCGGTCCCCAATAAGCCTCATGGTTCCTGTGGACGTTAAGCACCGTGTTTACTTACTTACAAGACGGTATCCATAATCAACAAACAAGGGAGGTAATTAGCGCTCGAAATACGTAACACAAGTACAACAACAAAGACCTGAGTCGCCTACGGTAACTCTCACTTGGCATGCGTGTAAATACGAGGTACATAAATTCCGCTACAGGTACATTCTGTAAGTGAGCTGGTTTGGCCTAGCGGTAAGGCGTTAGGCTGGTAACGGAAGGACCTCGGTTCGATACCGCTTCGGTTCTCCTTTCTCTTCAGAAAGGTTGTGGTTTGTGGACACTGTCTTGTGACTTTGTCCATCACTTCCTGCTGAAACATTAAAATGGCTCTCATCGCTGCCCATCTTAATGCAGGAATCATTCTGGTGGTGACAGTGTAGCGATAAGTATATAATCTCTCTTCCCCCCCCAAACCCCCCCTCTCGCTAAGCCTTGGTTTCTGTGGACAGTTAAGAACATGTTTACTTACTTACGTTCTCTACCTACCATGTACCTCTGGTGGAGTTTACGTACCTTGTATTCACACGCATGCCAGGTGAGAGTTACCGCAGGCGACTCAGGTCTTTGTTGTTGTACCTGTGTTACGTATTTCGAGCGCTAATTATCTCCCTTGTGTGTTGATTCTGCTCGAGCGCTCTGGGCCTCGTTCTTTCAGATTTGTTACGGTATCCATAAACTTCAACTTTTGAAGAGCCTATACCTAACGCTAAACTATCACTACCAGAACTGTTTCTGCAGTAAGATGGGCAGCGATGACAGCCGTACTAATGTTTTGTCCATTGTGAGCGGCAAAGACAGGGGATGGTATCCATAAATTTCAACTTTTGAAGAGAAAAGTGAGCCAAAGCTGGGAATCGAACCGAAGTAGTCCGCTCACCAGCATAAGACCTTACCGCTAGGCCAAACCGGCTCACATCACCCCTTTTACAACCATGCATCAGCTCGGTTCAGTTCAGTTCAAGATGGTATCTATACGCTCGGAAAAGCCCATATGCGCTCCACCCCATCTCTCAGAAGTTTTCCCAGCGCTGCCTTTGAAACGGTTCCAGTGTTGGTCCGATTGACGATGGCCCTCTCTCGACCTTTCAAGGAAGATCGTTTAGTGCTTCCTCTTTCACTCCGGCATGTCCAGAAGCTTTCGAATGTGAATTTCGAACATTGACACATTCCAATCTGGGCTTCCCATTCCACTTTTCAGTTTGGGTGGCAGTGTCAAATCAAGTCCACAACGATGCATGATTTTTATGCAGATGCGACAAAGTCGGGTTGGTACCCAGCCACCAAAATGAACTTTAATTCTGCTACGTGTGCGTGTCAAAGGCAGAAGGAGACGAAAAGCAAACAGTGGAATCCCGGACACGGAACAGGCGATCGATCGTAGGACGACAGTAACATTGTCGCCTTTGATGCGTGTACAAGCACCATTTTCAAAAAACATCCATTCACTTTCCACGATTCTTTTCTACAAACTGTCATCACTTTGACTAGTTCCATATTTGTACAAAACTTCACTCGATGCAAGACAAATTCTGGCGAGGAAAAGCGCGGGCGACGGCATGGAATATTCAACATCGTGCTGTACCATTCACCGTTTCTCCAGGCTGTGTGGAGAGCGCAGGCGCCTCTTCGACCTTCATTTCCGGCGCAGCACGCGCGTTGCGCGCGCAGGCAAAAAGGGCCAATCGACAACCGGAAGTGTCTAAGAGCGGCGGGGCAGTGCGGGGAAATCAGGATAATTTGAGGATAGCGATATTCCATTAAAGGCCCCCACTTTGTAGAGATTTTCTTGCCGGCAGTTGACATTTGAAAATCAAGTGGCGACTCAGGACAAAAAGCTGGCCATTTGCTTTGAAAAGGGTCGGGGGTGTCACGGCGCACCACGGCTGTTGACACTGCCACCAACTTGCCGCTTTCGTCAGCTTCTTTCTCTCTGCTTCTCCCCGGGTTCTGAGGGCAGCGCCCGCCCGCATTGAAGACCCCGTTCGTTGTTTATTCGCCATTCGATACTTTGTTTTCCTTCAAAACCCCTTTTCATTGGCTGGGCCTGTCTCGTCCTTGTCACCCCAGCGATCTCGCGGCCTTTCAGTCTCTCGGCGCTAGCTTCTCCCTCCCGGCTTTTTCACTTCTCTCGCACCTTCGCTTGATAAGGTCCGCTTACGGAGTCTATGAAGTGGAAATGATAGATGGAAATCAATGATAGATTAGGCTTTCCGGCGGGGCTTATTCAAATACACGCCGCTTAATGGACGTGGGGTCTCATACAGTTTCTTTCTACCACCCGCACCCCCCCACCCCCCCCCCCCCACCCCCTCTCCACCCACCACCCACCCCTCTCCACCCACCCACCACCCACCCCTTCCTCCCATCATCCCCGCTTCGGTCTCTATGGCGGGTCGCGTGACAGTGGTGTGTCAGTGAATATGGAAATGAAGTTTTACCTGCAGATTAAAGAAGCATTAGCGCTAATGCGTTTGTGTGCATAGTTATGCCCCCTCCCTTCCCTCCTCCCGCGCCGCATTTTCGTTTTTCTTTTCTCAAATTTCCGGCATCTTCATCTTTATCGTTTCAGCTTAATTTCTGTTTTGAAACATAAATCACAGCGTGCAGTTGGGGTACCCCACCGTGACGCTGTTGTGCTTTTTGTTTTCTTTTTTTTCTTTTTTCTTTTTTCTCTCTTTTTTCTCCTTTCTTTCCTTCTTTCTTTCTTTCTTTCTTTCTTCCTTTCTTTCCTTCGTTTTTTAACGTTTTGCCTTTCGGATTCTGCCGAAGTCTAAAGCGCAGAATGACTTATAGCCTTTTAATTTGCCGGTTTTATTTTTTAGCGGCTCCCACGAAAAGTCTTAGTCACCTTATGCCGAGAAAAAAAGACTAAAGTAATGTGCCAGTAAATCAACACTTCTACCAGCAACGTATTGAAAAGTGTAATTTACGAAAGTGGGAAGAAATGTGAATGTTGACTGATTTTGTTCATCTAACCGGAATAATTATGTATGTGCTGTTTCGCTCATATTTAAGGTCACACCAGACGGGGTGGGGAGATTATGACAGTAAACGTGGTCTGCGGCCTTGTAAAGTCTTTTCAAACCAAGTGACCCGCTACGTACAGCATCGAGACCTAATTGTCATCTTTCCTCGTCATCGGTCATTGCACAGCAAAACTTGTCTTTGCCTCTGACGTCTTCCATGCATGGCCTGATCTTGCAGTGACCTCGATCTGTATGCTCTCTTCTCCTTCCTTCCTTCCTTCCTTCCTTCCTTCCTTCCTTCCTTCCTTCCTTCCTCCTTCCTTCCTTCCTTCTTTCCTTCTTCCTTCTTTTCTTCTTTCTTCCTTCCTTCCTCCTTCCTTCTTCCTTCTTTCCTTCCTTCCTTCCTTCCTTCTTCCTTCTTTTCTTCCTTCCTTCCTTCCTTCCTTCCTTCCTTGACTGGGATAGTTCTGTTCTTGTGGTCCTTATTCTCTCTCCTCCGTCTTTCCTTCCTTTCCCGGAATAGTTGCGGTCTTGTAGCGACCTCGGTCAGTATGCTCTCTCGTCCTTCCTTCCTTCCTTCCTTCCCTCCTTGTCTGTGGTGGTTCTGATGCTGTGTAGACTTCGGTCTGTATGCTCTCTCATCCTTCCTTGTCTGTGGTGGTTCTGATCCTGTGTTGACTTCGGTCTGCATGCTCTCTCGATCCTTCCTCCATTCATTGCCTGAGGTAGTTCTAATCATGTAGTGACCTCGGTCTGCATGCTCTCTCCTCCCTCGCTTCCTTCCTAACTCCCTTCCTTTCTTTCTTGGTTGAGGTACTTCTGATCCTATGATGACTTCGGTCTGTATGCTCTCTCCTTCGTTCTTTCCTTGTCTGGGGTAGTTCTGATGTTGATGGGTGAGTGTTGCTTTACGTCCACAGATACCGTAGGCTTATTAGGGACGGGAGCCCAGGACGACCACCTCGACTTTCACACAGCTCCTGAGCTCTGTTCTGACGTTTTGGTGACTTCGGTCTGTATGCACTCTCGATCCTTCCTCCTCCCTTCCTTCCTAGGTTGAGGTAGTTCTAATCATGTAGTGAGTGACCTCGGTCTGTTATGTTCTCTCCTTCGTTTGCTCCTTCCTTCCTTGTCTTGGGTAGCTGTGGTCTTATGGTGACACAGGTCTCTATGTACACACTCCTTACTCCTTACTCCTTCCTTCCTTCCTTCCTTCCTTCCTTACTTCCTTCCTTTATTCCTTCCTTCCTTCCATCCATCCTTCCTTCCTTCCTTCCTTCCTTCCTTCCTTCCTTCCTTTCCTGCGTCCGAGTCCACACTGTGGGATTGACGGAGGGACGTAGTGGCGGTCTGATCTCTGGAGGCGGTGACGTTCACGTCTGGTTCTACAACGTGGCTAACACTGACGTCCCGCGGTAGGGGGCATAGCAACTTGTGTACGTCCCGTGAATAAACAGAACTGTGTACTTCCCGTGAAGAAACAGAACTGTGTACGTCCCGTGAAGAAACAGAATTGTGTACTTCCCGTGAATAAACAAAACTGTGTACGTCCCGTGAATAAACAGAACTGTATACGTCCCGTGAAGAAACAGAATTGTGTACGTCCCGCGAAGAAATAGAATTGTGTACGTCTCGTGAATAAACAGAACTGTGTACGTCCCGTGAATAAACAGAATTGTGTACGTCCCGTGAATAAACAGAACTGTGTACGTCCCGTGAATAAACAGAACTGTGTACGTCCCGTGAATAAACAGAATTGTGTACGTCCCGTGAAGAAACAGAATTGTGTACGTCCCGTGAAGAAACAGAATTGTGTACGTCCCGTGAAGAAACAGAATTGTCCCGTGAATAAACAGAATTGTGTACGTCCCGTGAAGAAACAGAATTGTGTACGTCCCGTGAATAAATAGAATTGTGTACGTCCCGTGAATAAACAGAATTGTGTACGTCCCGTGAATAAATAGAATTGTGTACGTCCCGTGAATAAACAGAATTGTGTACGTCCCGTGAATAAACAGAATTGTGTACGTCCCGTGAAGAAATACACATATGAAAAAAGCAACAGCATCAGAGCTCTGGAGCTGTGTGAAAGTCGAGGTGGACGTCCTGGGCTCCCGTCCCTAATAAACCTACGGTTTCTGTGGACGTAAAGCAGCACTTCAACCAACATCAGCAACAGCAACAAAATCAAAAACCAACAAACAACCAGTCCAATGGACTAGACGCTCAGTCCGATTTTCGATGCCAGCCAGACTGGAAGACAAAGTGTA
>JABMCL010001326.1:137500-145000 GCA_018857735.1 Alviniconcha marisindica
CGTGCGTGTGTGTGTGTGTGGTGGTGTGTGTGTGTGTGTGTGTGGTGTGTGTGTGTGTGTGTGTGTGTGTGTGTGTGTTGTTGTCGTTTTGTTGTTTTGGCGGAGTGGGGGGTGGGGGGTGGGGAGGGGAGTTGTTTGGTTGCTTGCTTGCTTGCTTTATATTGTTCTTGTTGTTCATTTTCAAGTTGTTTTTGTTGTTGCTGCTGTTTTCGTCCTGATGTAACTGGCATAGTTGACTGGGTGTAACAGACCAATTTCCTTTCCTTTGCTTTTTGTTTGTTCCTCGTGTTAATAAAAGTCGGTCTGAAACAGAGCTGTCTGCCAGCGTTTCGAAACAAGGCCAAATCACACAATGAGTAAAAAAAACACACGCTCTTTTAATCGGACACAACATGTTCAACGATGTTGGAGTTGCAGAAGAATAGATAGATAGATAGATAGATAGATAGATAGATAGATAGATAGATAGATAGATAGATAGATAGATAGATAGATAGATAAAACTGATAAAAACCAAAGAAAAACAACAAGTTGGCATAAAGTTCCCAAATTTTCGGCTGACGCCTTCTTCGGGGATTTATTCTTATATATATATTTTATTTTTATTTTTTATTTTTTTAAAAGCTTGTTTCCAACGAGGTTTGAACTCGGCATCGCTGCCGTGAGAGTCGGGAGTGCTAACCATTAGACCACGAAGCTCCGTGACAAACGGGGACTAAGTAAGTAAACATGGTGCTTAACGTCCACAGAAACCATAAGGTTTATTAAGGACGGGGAGAAAGGGGGGGGGGAGTGGGTATGGAGGTGGGGGGGAGAGGCAGATTATATATCTATCGCTACACTGTCACCTCCAGAATGACTCATGCATTAAGATGGGCAGCGATGAGAGCCGTTTGAATGTTCCATAAATTGCGAGGGACAAAGTCACAAGACGTTGTCCACAGACCACAACTTTTGAAGAGAGAGGAGAGCCGAAGCGGTTTCGAACCGAGGCCCCTCCGCTTACCAGCCTAACGCCTTACCGCTGGGCCACAGCGGCTCACAAAACGGGGACGCAGTTATGCTTCCCTTTAACTCGATAGGGGCTCCTTCGTTCGCTTCAGTAACCTTGAGCGTTATTGTGGCAATTAGCGAAAGAGGCTTTGGGTGCCAGCCATTCTGTGGCCACGTTGTACCTTCGTGTTCCAAGGAATCTTCACACCAAGTTTCATCTCAATGTGTTCAATGGCTCGAGCGTCAAAACATCAAACAGCGTTGACACAGACCCCCTCTTCTGTGGTTATAAGAAGATCGGGTGGCAGGTTACTGCTAAACATACATGCACCCTAGGTATGTGGCTTCGAATAAAATGACACTGTAAACATGTGCATGGTTGTATGGTGTACACAGAAAGCACGCCGAGACGGCGTCAGTTTCACCTGGCACCAGCCATGTAACAACCAAATAGTGCTGTAACTAGTGTAATTACACCGCTTCGTTGGGTATTCAAAAAACGCACTATAAATTGCTACAGTCATTCATTCAGAATCAGAGCTCAAGAGCTGTGTGAAAGTCAAGCAGGGCGTCCTAGGCTCCCCGTCCCTAATAATCCTTATGGTTTCTGTGAACGTAAAGCAGCAACACTGAAGCAAACAAAATTCAAAGTCACACAGAACCCAGGAGCTTCTGAAAGTCGAGGTGGCCGTCCTGGGCTCCCCGTCCCTAATAAGCCTTATGGTTTCTGTGGACGTAAAGCGGCAAACAAAACTCAAAATTACACAGAACCCAGCAGCTGTGTGAAAGTCGATGTGGCCGTCCTGGGCTCGCCGTCCCTAGTAAGCCTTATCATGGTTTCTGTGACCGTAAAGCGGCAAACACTGAAGCAAACAAAACTCAATCACACAGAACCCAGGAGCTATTTGAGTCGAGCTGGCCGTCCCTAATAAGCCTTATGGTTTCTGTGACCCTTAAAGCAGCAACACTGAAGCAAACAAAACTCAAAATCACACAGAACCCAGGAGCTGTGTGAAAGTCGAGGTGGACGACCTAGGCTCCCCGTCCCTAATAAGCCTTATGGTTTCTGTGAACGTAAAGCAGCAACACTGAAGCAAACAAAATTCAAAGTCACACAGAACCCAGGAGCTATTTGAGTCGAGGTGGCCGTCCTGGGCTCCCCGTCCCTAATAAGCCTTATGGTTTCTGTGACCCTTAAAGCAGCAACACTGAAGCAAACAAAATTCAGAATCACACAAAGCTCAGGAGCTATCTGAAAGTCGAGGTGGCCGTCCTGGGCTCCCCGTCCCTAATAAGCCTTATGGTTTCTGTGGACGTAAAGCGGCAAACAAAACTCAAAATTACACAGAACCCAGCAGCTGTGTGAAAGTCGATGTGGCCGTCCTGGGCTCGCCGTCCCTAGTAAGCCTTATCATGGTTTCTGTGACCGTAAAGCGGCAAACTGAAGCAAACAAAACTCAATCACACAGAACCCAGGAGCTATTTGAGTCGAGCTGGCCGTCCCTAATAAGCCTTATGGTTTCTGTGACCCTTAAAGCAGCAACACTGAAGCAAACAAAACTCAAAATCACACAGAACCCAGGAGCTGTGTGAAAGTCGAGGTGGACGACCTAGGCTCCCCGTCCCTAATAAGCCTTATGGTTTCTGTGAACGTAAAGCAGCAACACTGAAGCAAACAAAATTCAAAGTCACACAGAACCCAGGAGCTATTTGAGTCGAGGTGGCCGTCCTGGGCTCCCCGTCCCTGATAAGCCTTATGGTTTCTGTGACCGTAAAACAACACTGAAAAAAAAAAAAAAATTCAAAATCACACAAAGCTCAGGAGCTATCTGAAAGTCGAGGTGGCCGTCCTGGGCTCCCCATCTCTAATAAGCCTTATTGTTTCTGTGAACGTAAAGCAGCATTGAAACAAACAAAATTCAGAATCACACAAAGCTCAGGAGCTATCTGAAAGTCGAGGTGGCCGTCCTGGCTCCCGTCCCTAATAAGCCTTATGGTTTCTGTGGACGTAAAGCAGCAACACTGAAGCAAACAAAACTCAAAATCACACAGAACCCAGGAGCTGTGTGAAGGTGGAGGTGGACGTCCTGGGCTCGCCGTCCCTAATAGTCCGTACGATCTCTGTGGACGTCAAGCAACATTGAACTCGAACGCAGTTCAAAATCGCATGAGACACGAACGCAGCGATCGTGTTTGAGAGCAGAGAACAGCGCTAATTAAAAACGATAAATTTATCCATTAAAAAAAAAAAAAATGAGTGCTTGCATATTTATTACACTTGTGGTTTTTCCTGCACGTTTTAGTTCTAAATGATAGACATCATGATTTATTGTGAGGTTGTTTTAGTGTAGCCCTCGGTGTCCTTGCTGGTGTCAGAGAGACAGAAGACAGGACAAGGCAAGTCGGGATTTAAACTACAACAGGTTAGGCTGGGCCACGCCAGTTTGCTGGCCGGACAGACAGAAAAATAATACACACACACACACACACACACACACACACACACACACACACACACACACACACACACACACACACACACGCACGCACGCACGCACGCACGCACGCACGCACGCACGCACGCACGCACATACACACACACACACACACACACACACGGCGCGCCGCCGCGCGCGCGCGCACGCACGCACGCACACGCACACGCACACGCACACGCACACGCACACGCACACGCACACGCACACGCACACGCACACGCACACGCACACGCACACACACACGCACACGCACACGCACACAAGTAAGTAATTAGTTTTTTTAAACGCCCAGTAAAGATAGACAGTGTTATTTTTAAAACAAAGAAATAAATAAGTACAGACACAAAAATAGATACATAGGTATAGATAAGAAGTAACTGATTTTGGGTGAACAGTCAGTAGATTCACATCAGCTCTAACTGACCTACACTACGACATCACATATAAACATGTGGTTTACCGTACTGTAGACGTGCATGTACATTACATTACATTGTACACATTACATGACATTGCCCTTAAAACTGAAAATAATCAGTTCTGAAAAAAAGCAACTCAGTGAAGCAACTCAATGAAACGTCAGTCAGCTACTAAAACATGCGCAAGAGAGTGTGTGTGTAAAAAAAATAAAAATAAAAAAAAATCTATGAAAAAATCATTAAATTTATTCAACTGGCCTGGCTTATAACTTTTGATTTTTCAGTTGTAATCTGTTCAGTCACATACTTGTAGGTGTACTTCTGGGTTTTAGTTGGCTGAATTGAGTACATTGTCACGCATACTCTCAGTGTATATTTTTACCCGGCCATGTACTAATTCGTCGCCCATCAGTTTAGGATTAATGAGTATTGTCCTTAAAGAAAGGGATAAGAAGAAAGGTAAAAGAGTGCTTTGACAAACACTGTCAACACTATCATGTCATCCGTGTCAGTGCTCAAAGCCCCTGTTCTGACTCAGACTGTTCCTGCTACTGACTGTTACACTCAGAAGCCGGGACTGACACAACTTTAGGTATTTCACACTGAGACGGACTCCACAAAAACAGCCAATGGCAACAACTTGAACAAGCTGGCATTGTGCGGACAAATAGTCTCATACCAAACCTGACGACAGTCAAACAAATCAATACAAATCAATCCAACGACTCCACTCCTACGCCATAAAATAACTCCTTCAACGTCTTGTGTCGCGCGAAACCCAAACCTCTCTCCTCTACAATAACAAGCCTTTATTCCTTCATCTTCTTCGCTTGCCTGGTTTTCAGACATGCAAACGACAACACCAAGAAGACTAATTTCTCAGATTTCAATACCCTGCGCCGACAACCAATTGCCTTCGACGGATCACTGCTTCCAAAGTAGCGTCGCCGGGCCGTCACGCGCTAAGGGGCGGGGCCTAATGAAAGCCCGATCATTGTGCTTGGCTGCTTCACAATGTCGCCCCGCCCCCTGCCTGGTTGAGTGACAGGAGAGGAGACGCCGCGAAGAATAGGTGGGATAAAGTCAAGAAGATTGTGTTGTTGGTGGGATGCTCGCGGGGAGGGCGACAGGTTTTGTGGTGAGAGGGATTGATATCCCTTTCGGTGACGTTTCTTCGTATCGAGTGGCTTGGGCGCATTCTCCTCGTCAAGTGTTAAAAGTGTGAGTGGGTTTGTGGAACGCGCTCCGTCCGTATGCTGACTATCGTCCTGTTCGCTGAACGCCGTGTAAGTATACTCAATAGCGAACGCGTGTGTTTGGGGATCGGTGAAAGATTCTTAGCGCAAAAATGTCAGTGTAAAATGACCTGATACATCTGATGATTTGCTCGTTTGTTTGTTGATAATAATTTATATGCTTTTTATGTGCGAGCTGACACTGTAATTTACTAATGGGATGATTAGTACTAATATAAGTTTTCTGTAGTTCGGTATTAAAAATCACCCACATTTTCTTTACTCTCAAACAATACTAATAAATAAACCCGCAAGCAATCTGAAGATAAAATTACATTATTAATTTTACGTGGTGATTCGTACACCGTTAAAACACAGTCAAAACAAACAAAAAAGACACTGACGGGAAGCTGATAAAGGATGTTGCTGTTTTCATGTATATATGTCTTTCTGAACCACTGCACAAATGACTGAAAGTAACAAACTTTATAATTAAAAAAAAAAAAAAAAACTTTTTAACTCGAACTTTGCGATGCTGCAGCTGCTGAAGAAATAAACTTGAAGAGTGGGTGAGAAATCCTTTGTGCCTGCTCTGGAGCAAGCAAATCATGCTTCATTTAAAACAGTAATCCACTAATGCTTTACTCTGCTTTCTTTATCCAACAGCAAGGACTTCCAGATCCTATAACGTCAAGGACACGTCGGTCTGTCACCACGGCTATGACGTCACTGATGGCCAATTTCTCGCATTGTGATTGACACTTCGTGCGCGAGCTCCACCCAAGACAAAAACACATCTGTGCTATGAGCTTAAACGGCCCCGCATTTTTCACAGAACTCTTTTGACACTTCGAGTTCTGCGGCGGTTTCATACAAGACCCGACCGTCAGAGAGAGAGAGAAAAGAGAGACAGACAGAGAGAGAGAGAGAGAGAGAAGAGACAGACAAACAGAGAGACAGAGAGAAAGGGGTGGGGACATAAACCCGCCAAGAACAATGTTGAGCAAACAGCGTTATCCCGTGCAACTTGCTGTCGGCCGTGTACGTGCTATTGTCGCTGCTGTCATGCTCGCGGTTGTGTATGAAAGTTTGATGACTGTCGCGTAGCTAATATTGTCTGTCGGATCTCCAAATTGCTCCTGGTGGATTCCACAAAGCCGCTGATGATTACTGTGTACACGGTGCCGTGAAAGACTTGTGTCAATAGTTTATCAACATCGACATACACTGCCCGAGGTTGCCTACGTACAGTCATATAACCGGGCGAAAACTGCAAGCACTTGCAGGTGAAAACTGATTGGTTTGCCGCGCGCTTCATCACAGACTGTCTCTAAGGAACTCTAGGATTTCAAAGACTACGTTTTTATCACACAGAAGACTGATGACAGTTATTCTTTCAGAAGTCCTTTCCCCCTCCCCCCCTTCTAAGTCCATTAGTGCTACATGGATAGTCACAAACACGAGTGAAAAATAATCTAACGGGAAGCAAAAAAACACGTGTTTCCGTATGTCGTTGAGCGAGGATTAGATGCCTCTGGAGGCTGGTGTCCAACAAATCCCAGACGAGCCACCGGAAGACGCTGAGCTGTCAGCCATGCCTCGTCCAGGTCGCAACAGTTACGAGGAGCAGAAGCCTCCCTACTCGTACATCGCGCTGACCGCCATGGCCATCCAGAGCTCCCACGAGAAGATGCTGCCCCTGAACGAGATCTACAAGTTCATCATGGACAACTTCCCGTTCTACCGCAAGAACACGCAGCGCTGGCAGAACTCGCTGCGCCACAACCTGTCCTTCAACGACTGCTTCATCAAGATCCCCAGGAGACCCGACAGGCCCGGCAAAGGCAGCTACTGGGCGCTGCACCCCATGTGCGGAGACATGTTCGAGAACGGCAGCTTCCTCAGACGGAGGAAGCGGTTCAAGATCCTGGCCAAGGCAGCGGCAGCAGCGGCGGCGGCGGCAGCGGCGGCGGCGGAGAATTCCATGGGGATGAAGATGAGCCTCGAGCAGCACTCCAGCTTCCTGCACGAGCAGGCGAGGATCCGACTCCAGCAGTGGGGGGTGGCGCCACCTACCCGCTACCAGCCCTACCCGGCCCTCTCTCCGCTCGCTCCTTCGTCGGAGCTTCCGTCGTCGGGGTCCAAGCACTCGTTCTCCATCGAGAGCATCATGGCTCCGGACTACAAGTCCTCGGCCCCGAGGCTTCTTCCCCAGCCTCCGCTGTTGAGGCCTCCGCTGCCGGCCTTCAGCCACCTGGCGGCGGGCCTCTCCCCGGCCGCCCTCGTGGCCTCCTACGGGATGGAGCTGCCGGTGTCTCTGGCCTCTTCGCTCTCCGCCCTCTCCGGGTCTCTGGC
>JABMCL010001326.1:147500-150000 GCA_018857735.1 Alviniconcha marisindica
TTTTCTTTTTCTTTTCTCTCCCCTCTCTCTCTCTCTCTCTCTCTCTCTTCTCCTCCCCTCTCTCTCTCTCTCTCTCTCTCTCTCTCTCTCTCTCCTCTCTCTCTCTCTCTCTCCCCACCGCCCCTCCCCCCCACCCCACCTCTACGGCCATGATTTTTGCCGCTTTCATTCTGAGGAGGATTTCCATGTGAAAAGGTCTTTGTAGCTTTGGTTACATGCATTGACCTGCATAACAGGGTTTCCTCTCTATTGAGAACACATCTCTTCAAGCTTTGCAAGCTTCCAAGCTGAACCAAAATAAACACTCGGTGTTTGGGCCACGGCGGCTGTAACTCGAACGGCGGAGACAAATTCACAGAGAGAAAGAAGGGGAGGGGGGGAAGGGAGAGGCTGGGGGATAATTGATTTTTAACGCCCAGTCAACCTTGTAGGCCGGTGAGACAGGGGGGAGGGGGGTGGGGGGGGGGGGTGGGGGTGGGGAGAGAGAAAAAGAGAAAGAGACAGACAGAGAGAAAGAGGGGGAGAGTTGTGTCGCTGTCTCTTTTCACAATTTCTTTCTTTCTTTTTTCTCTTTTTTTTCTTTTTTTTTTCATTTTTTTTTTTCATTCAGCTGTGTCCGCAGACGATCATTTCTCGTCAAAGAGCGAAGTTAAAGCCCCACTCGAATTTTCTGAAGGATAGGAGTGAATTCCGCTGGCACGCAGACAAAAAGAAATTTGTTTTTTATTAATTTTTTATTAATGTCGCCCACGGTGTGACAGCGTTCAGCTGACATCAATAGTTATCAGAGCTAGTGTGGCCATTTTTTTATTTTCTAATTTTTTGGCGGGACAGAGGGTGTCAGCAGTTAGAACGAAGTAAACAAGCATAAACTAACGAATTAAAATCAATTGTACACATCAGCAATTAGAACGAAGTAAACAAGCATAAACTAACGAATTAAAATCAATTGTGCACATCAGCAATTAGAACGAAGTAAACAAGCATAAACTAACGAAATAAAATCAATTGTGCACATCAGCAATTAGAACGAAGTAAACAAGCGTAAACTAACGAAATAAAATCAATTGTACACAAACATAAAAAAACAAGTACCTAAATCAGATAAATCAATTCATCAATCAGCTGATCAATGAGTCATTCAATTAATTAATCTCGCCCTGATATAATCACACTGGTTGACGGGGCGTAAAATATCAATTTACTTACTTACAATTAATTAATCAACATACTGATTTTACGGGAAGACTCGGGTTCCATTATCCCAAAGGACAATCGCGGTCAATATTAACTGACAGACGATCAACGGTCAATATTAACTGACAACCGTCCGACAGAAAAATGCTCAGAGAAATAAACATGATTTAATCACCAAATAATTATTGTTAACATTATTAATATTGTTAAATATAGTGAGCGTCTTCGTTTACTTGGAAGAAAATGCTGACAATAGAAGAAGAATTGCAGCCAGTTGACTTAATAATCCAACTCAGCTCTGAGGTCAAATCAGACTAAGTTTATTTTAAACCGCCCTTAGCATTCACAGAGAGAGCGAGACAGACAGACAGACAGACAGACAGACAGACAGACAGCAGACAGAGTTTGGTTGACTGATTGATTGATTGAACTTTATTTCTCAACGGTGAAGATATTACCACAAAGGCCGACTCACATATCTGCCGTTGCTACAGTACTACTAATAACCAAGACATTCACAGTGAAAAAGTATGATAGAAGGATATAGAGAAATACAGCAGCAGCAGTAGCAGCAGCAGCAGCAGCATCATTATAACACATGTAAAACGAGACAGCGAGAGGGAGAGAGAGATTGAGACAGAGACTTTGACACTTTGGTGGTTTATTGTTGCAGACAATAGTCCATAACAATGGGTTTTAGCCGACTGATTCATAACAGGTTTGTGCACTTGCCAATAGACACAAATTAAACCAGAATGAAAATACAGACAACTTTACTGAAATAATTAATTACAAAAACCAAGCAAACAAGAAAACAGAGAGACAAAGAGAGAGACAGAAAAAGAGAGAGAGAGCGAGAGAGAGGAATATTTCGGAGCGGTTTAAAAGTAATTTGATTTATATACTAATTATGCTTCAGAGCCTAGTTCGATTAGTAGTTTAATTGCCTGCATTAATTTCCCCCCGCACTTCCTGAGTGAATTAAAATATTAAATATTGAATATTATCATGACTGACCCGTAGCTATATTTACTATTGAGGCGTCAGTTTAAAACATAATATGTTTATTAAATTTGCATGTCACTTTTATGTACTTAAAAAAAATCTATTTCCTGGTAATTTATTGTTTCTATTAATTGATCTATTTCTTGTCTTGGCGTACGTGCCATTTTCTTTTAACATAAATGATAATGTATATTTTTCACTCGCTTTATGTTCTGTATATAAAAAAAAATTAAACTTTTATTATTAAAACAGTAAACAAAGGAAGTCAATAATTATGTTTGAAAAATGACCTCACACA
>JABMCL010001326.1:157500-161481 GCA_018857735.1 Alviniconcha marisindica
GGACTGAGGTGGGTTGAGTTGCTACATTACATTAACTGTGCACAGGAATTTGTCCTCGTGACGTGAACACGAATAATTCATAGCCAGCATCGCAGTTTCTTCTTCTTCTTCTTCTTCTTCTTCTTCTTCTTCTTCTTCTTCTTCTTCTTCTTCTTCTTCTTCTTCTTTACCTTCTTCTTCTTTTTCTTCTTTTTTCTTTTTTTCTTCTTTCTTCCCCTTTTTTCCTTTTTTCTTCTTCTTCTTCTTCTTCTTCTTCCCTTTTTTAAATTATTATTGCTTAAAAATCATGATGATCACTTGTGGTTTTCCCTGCCAATATTGAGTTTCGTTGTGACAGTTTCTGTGCTTGTGCTCGACTTCACAATTGTTTGTTATTAACTGTAAAGTTGGTTGCATTAATTAACATAATAGGTTTGTTAAAAGATTGATCTGAACAATCCGGTGCGCTGGTAGTAACACGTACCCCTCCCGTCAGTCAATCCATCCGTCAGTCAATCCATCCGTCAGTCAATCCATCCGTCTGTCAGTCCATCATTCAACCAAAAAGGCAAATCAACAATCGAACAGTTCTTGCGTGTGAGATGTGATAACTAAAATGTTTGTATGTATTTTTTTAAGATGTTTGTGGGTTTGTGTTTCTTTTGGGTTTTTTTGTACACCCAAAGTGTGTGTTATACACACACCGCGCCGGCCCGAAACCCCCACCACGCTCCACACGGGGGCCAAAAACACCTCCACACAAAATACACATACAGAAATATTAACCGAAACCAAACAAAAACCCCCCCCCAAAACACAAAAAACACCACCAACACCCACACCACACCACACACACACCACACCACACACCACACAACACACCCCACCAACACACACACACAAAACCCAAACACCACACACACACACACACCCCCACACACGCACCCCACACGCCCCCAAACGCACAACCGCACGCACGCCCCCCAAGCACGCACAAGCAGCACGCACGCACGCACGCACGCACCCACACACCCACAACACCACACACCACTTTAAAAAAAAACCCACCCCCTGGGTTGTTTTTTTTGGTGTTTTTGGGGGTTTGTGTGTGGGGTTTGGGGTTTTTGTGTGTGTGTGTGGTTTTTTTTGGGGGTGTTGTGTTTTTGTGGGTGTGTTTGTGTGTGTGTTTGTTGTGTGTGTGTGTGTTTTGTGTGTGTTTTGGGTGGTGGTGTGTGTTTGTTTTGTGTGTGTGTGTGTGTGTTGTTTTTTGTGTGTGTGTTGTGTTGTGGTGTGGTTTGTGTGTGTGTGGTTTGTTTTGGTGGTGTGGTTGTGTGTGGTTGTGTGGGGTTTGTGTGTGTGTGTTGGGGGTGTGGGGGTTGTGTGTTGGTGTGTGTGTTGGGTGTGTGTGTGTGTTGTGTTTTTTTTTTTTTTTTTTTGTTTTCCTGACTTGAACAAAACCATTATCTGATCATGCTTCGGGTGAGAGAAAAAAAAAATGATCAAGTTACGTCCTTTTTTTCTGTCTTTTTTAATTTGTAAGGAAAATTGTTGTCACGTGTTGCATGTTTTCTGCAAAATCTACCCCTACTACCCGACAGCCAAGGGCCATAATCCTCGTTTCATTACGGCAGGTTGCATGAAAATACACATCCCGGGCTTTTAATTACGCTAATTTGCATATTATTTGTTTCCTCTCATTTGCAGGCGGGCAACCCCACGGCTCGCAGCACAAAAGGAGATGTTTGCTTTCGGTTCTGATATTTTGATTGCGTTAGGAAAACATGGCTTCACCGAAATAAAAAGAAAACACTCGCCTTTTGACTCCGCGTTTGCTATGCAAGTTATTTAATCCACCCCCCTTCCCCCCCCCCCCCCCCCCCCCCCCCCCTCCCCCCCGCCCCCCCCCCTCTTCCTTTCCTGTCCTTTCCCGCTCCCCCTTCCCCCTTCCCTCTTCTTCCTCCTCTCTCCTCTCTCTCTCTCCTCCCGGATTTGCTCTTTTTTTTCGCCCTCCTTTTCTCTCCCTTTTTCTCCCTCTCTCTCGTTTCTCTCTTTTCCCCCCCTTCTCTCTCCTCTCTCTCCGGGGGCTTTTTTCTTTCTTCTCCCCCTTTCCCTTTCTTTCCATTTAACCCCCCTCTTCTCTTTTCTTCTCTCTCTTCCCTTTCCTTTTCTCTCCCTTTTCTCTCCCTTTTTTTTTTTTCTTCTTCTTGTTTTTGGGGGGTTTTGGGAGGGGGGGGGAGGGGGGGGGGGGGGCCTGGTTTTGAACAAATAGGGGTTGGGAGTAAAATATATTGTGTTTGTTGTGAAATGATTTACTGGGTGAAATTTGCATGATTGATGATTATGTGTTCGTGCATGATTAATTTTAAAATTTTTTTCGAGTGAAATTTATTATTGAAATTCCCGAAAAGGGAGTTGTTGTTTTCTGAATGTGTTTATTTACTTTGTGTATTTTTTAAGTGTTTATTTATTTTCTTTCTTTGTTTCTTTCTTTGTGCATTTATTTAAACATATCATTTGAATGGTGCTTTTCTGTTGTTCTTTGTTTGTTGTGGTTTTGTTGTGTTTTTGTTGCTGTTGCTGCTGCTGTTGTTGTTGTTGTTGTTTAGTTTTTCTATCTCCTTTTTTTTCTCTCTCTCTCTTTGTTGTTGTTATTGTTCGTTTTCTTCTTCTTGTTGTTTTGTTTGTTTGTTTTAATTTGTTGGATTTTTATTTATTCCTTTAAAAATGTTGTTTGTTTGTTTTGTTTTGTTTTGTTTGGGGTGGGTGGGATAGGGAGGGGGGGGGGGTTGTTTGACTTGGTAATTTCAAGAGGGATTATACCTGGTTTTGTTTCTTTCTTTCTAAAAGGATTGTTGGTGTATTTCTGTGGTTTGCTCGACAGAATTGACAGACAGCGTCTTAAGCCTGCAGTACTACGATGGGTAAAGACTAAAAAAATCACATATACTGGTAGCATAACTATTTTTATTTAATTTAATTTTAATTTTATTGTTGTTGTTTGGTTGAACGTTTCGTTGTTGTTGTTGTTTTGCTTAGTTGTTTTTTTCCCTTTTTTTTCTTTTTTCTTTTTCTTTTCTTCTTCTTGTTTTGGGCTTTTTGTTTGTTTGTTTGTTTGTTTGTGTGTGTGTGTGCGTGCGTGTGCGTGTGCGTGCGTTTCGTGCGGGGGCGGGGGGGCGGGGGGGGGGGGGGGGGGTGTGTGGGTGTGTGTGTGTGGTGGTGTGTGTGTGTGGGTGTGGGGGTGTGTGGTGTGGGTGTGTTTGGGGTGGTGGTGGTGGTGGTGGTGGGTGGTGGTGGTGGTGGGTGGTGGTGGTGGTGGTGGGTGGTGGTGGTGGGGGTGGTGGTGGTGGTTTGGTGGTTTTGGGGGTGGTGGGGTTTTTGGGGGGGTGGTGGGTGGTGGTGGGTGTGTGTGTGGTGTGGTGTGTTGGTGTGTGTGGGGTGTGTGTTTTTGTTCCTTTTTAATTGGGGTTTTTTTTTCTTTTCCTTTTTCCATTTTCTTACTAGCTGTCTTTTCTTTATTTCTCTTACGTCCCCCCCCCCCCCCCCCCCCCCCCCCCCCCCCCCCCCCCCCCCCGAAACCGTTTTTCTTTTGTTTCTTTTTTTTTGTTCTCTTTTTTTGTTTCATCGCGCTTTTTTTTTTTAAAATTCAATCTGTAAAACCCCCCTCCCTTTTCTCCTTTCCCCCCGCCCCCCGCCCCCCCCCCCCCCCCCCTCCCCCTCCCCCCCCACCTTCCCCAAATTTCAACCCCTTCCCCCTTCAAGCAAAGTCTAGGGAAAGTTTTTAGTGCGTAAGATCTTGGGTTTTAGGGTGGAGGGCCGGGGAAAAAGCCGGCAGGGTTAATTAATTAATTTATTTTTAGATAAAATTTTAAATTTTTGTTTAGGAAGTAAATTTTAAGGGGGGTCCCGGGAAATGGCAATTTTTTTTTTTCCGGCCCCTTTATGCCAGTGGGTTTTCTCATTTTTTTATCTATAAAAAACTTTTTTAAGGGTTTTTTTTTGCTG
>JABMCL010003013.1:5000-12500 GCA_018857735.1 Alviniconcha marisindica
ACCAGACATTCATACCAATAACGTACCCCCCCCCCCCACCCCGCCCCATTCTTGTTCTTCGCCAACACCAACAACATCAACACCACTGCCACTACCAACGTCAACATTATCATGACTGACACCACTACCAACACCTCTGCCAACGCTAACAAGATTAACACCACTACCACTACCAATGTCAACATTAATATCGCTGACACTACTACCAACACCACTGCGAACGTTAACAACATTAACACCACTACCAACGTCAACATTACCATCGCTGACACCATCACCAACACCAATACCACTACCAACATAAACACCACCACCAACGCCAACCCCACTACCAACACCACTACCAATACCAACTTTAACACCATTACCAACATCAACACCACCAAAATCAACACCAGCAATACCTCTCGCTATAGCAATGAATCAAACAAACAAATTCTTTAGAGGACATCGTCACAGTCACCTTTCCGACGATACAGGATGGAAGAATAGTGCTATATAAAAGCAATCAATATCAACATCATCAAGAAGATCAAAAGATCAAGAGATCAAGAGGAAGGAGGTGGAGCTGGACCTTCAAGTTAGCCCAGAAGAGATCAAGAGCAGGGAGGTGGAGCTGGACCTTCAAGTTAGCCCAGAAGAGATCATGAGCAGGGAGGTGGAGCTGGGCTGCGAAAGTTGGACTTCTTTCGCTTCGAGTTGTTCCTCAACAGCAGTGCAACGGACATTGTCTTTGTGACTCTGCCCAAACACGGCAGTTGAAACAGCAATTGCGCAGTGCACTTGTCGCTGGGCAATGGCGAGGGGACACCGCCTTAGCACTTCCATTGTCCTGGCGGCGGTCCACGTTTTCTCCGGTCTTTTTCGGGCGGTATCCGCGCTCGAGCCTTCACTCTTTCTTCCCCTCCCCCCCCCCCCCCCCCCCCCCCCCCCTGTCCCCGTCCCTAATAAGCCGCCTCGCTTCTGTGGACTTAAAGCAAAATGGTCCAACATCATCATCATCAACGCATGCAAAACTTTCACTTGTATCTAGTGCATGTACATAGTATTACGCTCTTGCACCAGGCTAAGCTGTAGCTATGTTTGAGATAGAAACCAAGCACCTGCTGCACCGAATTCAGAGGACGTAAAATTTCCTCCGCTGTAGCATTAGTTAGAAAACGAGCACCTGCTTCAGCGACCTCAGTAGAGGTGAAATTTACTCCACTGTAGCGGTATATATATATATATATATATATATATATATATATATATATATATATATATATATATATATATATATACACACACACACACCAAAACAAGCACCTGTTGCACCGAATTCAGAGAGGTTAAATTCTTCCACTGTAGCGACAAAACAAGCCCTGTTGCACCGAATTCAGAGAGGTGAAATTCTTCCACTGTAGCGACAAAACAAGCACGTGTTGCACCGAATTCAGAGAGGTGAAATTCCTCCACTGTAGCGACAAAACAAGCACGTGTTGCAACGAATTCAGAGAGGTGAAATTCCTCCACTGTAGCGACCAAACAAGCACCAGTTGCACCGAATTCAGAGAGGTGAAATATCATCCACTGTAGCGAGATATACAAAACAAGCACCTGTTGCACCGAATTCAGACAAAGGGAAATTTCCTCCATTGTAGCTATAGATACAAAACGAGCACATGCTGCACCGAATTCAGAGGAGGTGAAATTTACTCCTACGTATGGATAGAAAACGAGCACCTGTTGTACTGAGTTCAACTGAGGTGAAATTTCCTCCACTGTAGCGATGAATTAGAAAACGAACACCTGTTGTACCGGCCTCAGCTGAGGTGAATTTTCTCCCATATAGGGATAGACAGAAAACGAGTACCTGCTGTAGGCATACTGAGCTCGGTGGAGGTGAAATTTCCTCCACTTTTAGAAAACGTAGCATCTACTGTACTGAACTCAGTTCAGGTGAAATCTCATCCACTTTTAGAAAACGTAGCACCTGCTGTACTGAACTCAGTTCAGGTGAAATTTCCTCCACTTTTAGAAAACGTAGCACCTGCTGTACTGAACTCAGTTGAGGTGAAATTCCCTCCACTTTTAGAAAACGTAGCACCTGCTGTACTGAACTCAGTTCAGGTGAAATTTCCTCCACTTTTAGAAAACGTAGCACCTGCTGTACTGAACTCAGTTGAGGTGAAATTCCCTCCACTTTTAGAAAACGTAGCACCTGCTGTACTGAACTCAGTTGAGGTGAAATTCCCTCCACTTTTAGAAAACGTAGCACCTGCTGTACTGAAATCAGTTCAGGTGAAATTCCCTCCACTTTTAGAAAACGTAGCACCTGCTGTACTGAACTCAGTTGAGGTGGAATTCCCTCCACTTTTAGAAAACATAGCACCTGCTATACTGAGTTCAGCTGAGGTGAAATTTCCTCACATATAGCGACAGACAAAAATTAGCACCTGCTGCATTAGCCTCCGTAGAGGTGAAATTTCGTCACATATAGCGACAGACAAAAATTAGCACCTGCTGCACTGGCCTCAGTGGAGGTGAAATTTCCTCACATGTAGCGAAGACAAAAATTAGCACCTGCTGCACTGGCCTCAGTGGAGGTGAAATTTCCTCACATGTAGCGACAGACAAAAATTAGCACCTGCTGCACTGGCCTCAGTGGAGGTGAAATTTCCTCACATGTAGCGACAAACAGAAAATAGCACCTGCTGCACTGACCTCAGTGGAGGTGAAATTTCCTCACATGTAGCGACAAACAGAAAACAGCACCTGCTGCATTGGCCTCAATGGAGGTGAAATTTCCTCACATATAGCGACAGACAAAAATTAGCACCTGCTGCACTGACATCAATGGCGGTGAAATTTCCTCACATGTAGTGACAAACAGAAAATAGAACCTGCTGCATTGACCTCAGTGGAGGTGAAATTTCTTAACATGTAGCGACAAACAGAAACGAGCACCTGCTGCACCGGCCTCAGTGGAGGTGAAATTTCTTGACATATAGCAACAGACAGAAAATTAACACCTGCTGTACTGGCCTCAGCTGAGGTGAATTATTAAGTAACTCTCCTTCGTTGTAGCCGAACAAACAACAAACTCGTGCACCGAGCGAACTTCAAGTCCTCTCTCCATCTTATCCAGATTAACCTCTTTGCACGTTGTCTGCCAGCCTCCCTTTCGACGTGAAGCCAGTCGTCTTCGTTATTTCCACCCTACTCATCTAAAGCAAATCATTCCCGTTGCCTAAATTCAGCAAGGGGCCACGAAACTTAATTTCACACGATGGAATCCCCTTAACGCTAATGTGATTGGCTGACGGTACAGTTAAATGCTTTTGAGTCTGGAGCGCTGTCGCGTTTTGTGAGCCGGTTTGGCCTAGCGGTAAGGCGTTAGGCTGGTAAGCGGAAGGACCTCGGTTCAAAACCGCTTCGACTCTCCTTTCTCTTCAGAAAGGTTGTGGTTTGTGGACGCTGTCTTGGGACTTTGGTCATCACTTCCTACTGAAACATTAAAATGGCTCTAATCGCTGCCCATCTTAATGCAGGAATCGTTCTGGTGGTGACAGTGTATAGCGATAGGTATGTAATCTCCCTTGTTCCAACTTGATGCAGATACTAACTAGCTCTCTCTGTTTATTACTGCAGTTGTTAGAACTGGATACAGATACTAACTAGCTCTCTCTGTTTATTAGACTGCAGTTGTTCAACCACTTGAAAGCAGATACTAACCGCTCCTTCTGCTTTATTACTGGTTGTTGAACTTTGGATTTAAATACTAACTAAGCTCTCTCTGTTTATTACTGCAGTTCTCAAGCGATCAATACTAACTAGCTCTCTCTGTTTATTACTGCAGTCTTTCAAACTTGATGCAGATACTAACTAGCTCTCTCTGTTTATTACTGCAGTTGTTCAAGCTTGATGCAGATACTAACTAGCTCTATCTGTTTATTACTGCTGTCATTCAGACTTGTTGCAGATACTAACTAGCTCTCTCTGTGTTTATTACTGCAGTTGTTAGAACTTGATGTAGAATACTAACTAGCTCTCCCTGTGTTTATTACTGCTGTCATTCAAACTTGATGCAGATACTAACCCCCCCTCTTTGCCTCGTGATTCATTACAGCCAAAAAAATTGTTCAACTTTTGAAAAAAAGGGGATAATTAAAAACAACAAAAAAAAAAAAAACCCCACAACAACAAAAATTACAACAACAGAAAGAAGGAAGAAGAAACAAATCCCAAGCCCTCTGTTTAATTACCTGCAGTTGGTTTCAAAAACTTGACGGCAAAAAAATACTAACCTTTGACTTCTGTCTGTTTTAAAATTAAATGCTGTTTTTTTAAGAAAAAGGGGGGGTTTTTCCAGAATAACTGTAACAAAAAATATCTCTGCCTATTACTGCAGTTGTAGAACTGACACAGATACTAACTAGCTCTCTCTCTGTTTATTACTGCAGTTGTTAGAACTGGATACAGATACTAACTAGCTCTCTCTGTTTATTACTGCAGTTGTTAGAACTGGATACAGATACTAACTAGCTCTCTCTCTGTTTATTACTGCAGTTGTTCAAGCTTGATGCAGATACTAACTACCTCTCTCTGTGTTTATTACTGCAGTTGTTCAAGGTCGATGCAGATACTAACTACCTCTCTCTGTGTTTATTACTGCAGTTGTTCAAGGTCGATGCAGATACTAACTACCTCTCTCTGTGTTTATTACTGCAGTTGTTCAAGCTCGATGCAGATACTAACTACCTCTCTCTGTGTTTATTACTGCAGTTGTTCAAGCTCGATGCAGATACTAACTACCTCTCTCTGTGTTTATTACTGCAGTTGTTCAAGCTTGATGCAGATACTAACTACCTCTCTCTGTTTATTACTGCAGTTCTTCAAGCTTGATGCAGATACTAACTAGCTCTCTCTCTGTTTATTACTGCAGTTGTTCAAGCTTGATGCAGATACTAACTAGCTCTCTCTCTGTTTATTACTGCAGGTGTTCGGACTTGATGCATATATTCTTTCTCGTCCGAGGGCACAGCATCTGGCTTAGACAGGGTCAACAGTTCGTTTGAAACTACACCCTTCCCTCATTTCAGCCTCGTGATTCATTACAGCCAAATATTAAGACATTGTAGATCAGACATTTAGCGAAGAAATGAGAGCATAATTACAACAACAACAAAAGAAAAAGAAAAGACAAAACAATAACAACAACAACAACAACAACAACAACAACAGAAAGAAGAAGAAGAAGAAACAAATCGCAAAGAAACCCTTTTCATTAACTGGGAATGCAGCCATTCAGTCTGGTTCATCATGAGATATTGACTTGCACGCGGCATTAAGAAATACTACCTTTTGCACATTTCTGTCTGTTTGCATACAACTTACACTCGATCTGTTTTGCTTTTAATGAAAAATGGAGGATGGTTATCCGAGTCAAGTAAGCTGTAACAAAAGAATATCTAACTGCCTATTGCTGATTTGAAAAACTACAACAACGAAAAGCTTTCACCTCGAACAAAGTATACGTGTACAAGAGAATCACGCGATTTTTTGAGGACAACTCCAACTCAGGACGTAAAAAAGCAGGACGTGAATTATTTGGAAATAGAGGTAAGGCTGGTAAGCAGAAGGACCTCGCTTCGATTCCGCTGCGGTTCCTGGGAATTCCGCTCTCTTCAAAGGTTGTGGTCTGTGGACACCGTCTTGTGACTTTGTCCCCTGCGATTAATGGAACGACAAACTCAACTGAACAGCTAATGACACAAGAGCATCCTCTCTCTCTCTCTCTCTCTCTCTCTTCTCTCTCTCTCTCTCTCTCTCTCTCTCTCTCTCTCTCTCGCTCTCTCTCTCTCTCGCTCTCTCTCTCTCTATTTTTGACTGATTAATTTTTTGTTGTTGTTGTTGTTGTTTTGATGTTGCTTAACATAAAAATGCCCGTTCCTGCAGGATTAATGTATTAAATTATGCTTGTGAGCGTTAGCTATAAGCTCCGCTTGTTTAATGCTCATGCAATGATTTTGAGTTTCCATATTTTCATGAACGTAAATAAACGTTGCTTAAACCAACTACTGGAACGTTAAATGCTGTCGTCGCCGCTCGTCTTAATGCAGGAGACATTCTGGTGGTGACAGGGTAGTGCCCTCGCCAGTACCTCGTCTGGAACAACTCGGCGTCATGCAGACAAATTTAACCGAATTGGAACAACTTTAGCATTGATTGGAGGACGAGAGCTTGTTTGAGGAAAATGTTCACCTCGATTAGACGACGAGGAGCAGCTTTCATTTCGGCCAGAATCATTTATGTAAGTCGTTTGATGTGTCAACTGTCGCTTAATTCGACCAAAGCACACGAGTTACGGTGGAACAACTTGCAGATTTGTTTAAAGACAAGGTTTCGCCTTTGTCAGAGCGCGTGCATTATTTCAGGGCAACACTTTTATCATTGGCGGGAGCTGCCACAAGTATCATTTTTGTCGCAACAAATGTTTTGCCGCGACAAACACGGGTTTGTAGCGAAAGGACGTGAGATATGTGGGTGTAAACTGAACCTGTCAAAGGACGTGAGATATTTGGGTGTAAACTGAACCTACCAAAGGACGTGAGATATGTGGGTATAAACTGAACCTATCAAAGGACGTGAGATATGTGGGTGTAAACTGAACCTATCAAAAGACGTGAGATATGTGAGTGTAAACTGAACCTACCAAAGGACGTGAGATATGTGGGTATAAACTGAACCTATCAAAAGACGTGAGATATGTGGGTGTAAACTGAACCTATCAAAGACGTGAGATATGTGGGTGTAAACTGAACCTATCAAAAGACGTGAGATATGTGGGTGTAAACTGAACTATCAAAGGACGTGAGATATGTGGGTGTAAACTGAACCTATCAAAAGACGTGAGATATATGGGTGTAAACTGAACCTTTTCAAAGGACGTGAGATATGTGGGTGTAAACTGAACCTATCAAAGGACGTGAGATATGTGGGTGTAAACTGAACCTATCAAAGACGTGAGATATGTGGGTGTAAACAGAACCTATCAAAGGACGTGAGATATGTGGGTGTAAACTGAACCTATCAAAAGACGTGAGATATGTGGGTGTAAACTGAACCTATCAAAGGACGTGAGATATGTGGGTGTAAACTGAACCTATCAAAAGACGTGAGATATGTGGGTGTAAACTGAACCTATCAAAGGACGTGAGATATGTGGGTGTCAACTACGAATATAGGACAATCATTGTCATTCCAACATTTTTTCAAACACTGGACACCAAAATAACAGAAAACAAAGAAACAAACAACCAAGAAGAAGAAGAAGAAGAAGAAGAAGAAGAAGAAGAAGAAGAAGAAGAAGAAGAAGAAGAAGAAGAACAACAACAACAACAAAACAACAACAACAACAACAACAACAACAACAACAACAACAACTGTTGTTTAAGTGTTGTTTTTTTAGCTTGAAAAAAGGGATTACCCCGAAAATTTGCGTGTTGTGTTTTGTTG
>JABMCL010003013.1:25000-32500 GCA_018857735.1 Alviniconcha marisindica
AGAGGGAGGAAGGGGAAGAGGGTGTGATGGGCTGGTTGGGGTGCTGGAGGTGGGGATCGAGTTAAGAGTGCATTTTACCGTAGTATTCCGGCTCTTTGCTTTTGTGTTAAATTAATAGTCAAGTCATGTCCTTCTTTATCCCGTTGAAAGGAAAACGGGAGTGTCGCGCATACGTAGCAGGCAAACGAACAAGAGTTTCTGTAGTATTAAAAACTTTCTTTGCTGGCGATAGCGGTCTCTTCCTTTCGTATGTGTGTGTGTGTGTGTGTGTGTGTGTGTGTGTGTGTGTGTGTGTGTGTGTGTGTGTGTTGTGCGCGCGCGCGTGTGTGTGTGTGTGTGTGTGTGTGTGTGCGAGCGAGCGTGCGTGCGTGCGTGCGTGTGTGTGTGTGTGTGTGTGTGTGTGACAAGAGAGAGAGAGAGAGAGAGAGAGAGAGAGAGAGAGAGAGAGAGAAGAGAGAGAGAGAGAATACTTTATTACACAGGGATAAAGATTTAAGCACGTGTCGGCTTTTTTACAAATCTGTTCCTGATGACAAACACAGCAACACTCAATACATCAAACAAGAATTCATTAAATACGCTAGAGAAAAAAACGACTTAAAAACAAAACAAAACTAATTTCTGTCTAAAATATCACATCATACGAACAGAGCAATAATAAGGCAAAGAAACAATTCCAAAACATTTTTTTAGGAGAGAGAGAGAGAGAGAGAGAGAGAGAGAGAGAGAGAGAGAGAGAGAGAGAGAGAGAGAGAGAGAGAAGAGAATTACAAAAACATATTAACGAGTAATGGAAAGCGACAGAATAATGGCTATCTCACTATCTACGTATAAAACAAGATCACATCTAACAGGATTGGAAGCTAAGCAATGGCGCATTATACACACCTAACCAAAATCAAAGCACATCACACTACCAACAATGATATATATGCAAACATTAAATTTGAATGAAAAAATAAATAAAAAAATAAAGACCACGAGGAAAAAGAAAAAGTAAATATTTCATGATTTAAAAAAAAGAAAAAAAAAAGATTTTTTTTTTTAAATCTAAAACTTTACAAGAAGAGCAAGGAAGGGAAAACAATAACAACATTCTATACATTCTGTGTCAAGCTGTCTGACAAGCGAGAAAATAAAATAAAAGAAAGAACAAGAAGTATAAAGAAGTATTCAAGGTGGCTTAGCGAGTGCCTGAAATACTTTCCTTTTGAACGTTTTTAATTCCATGGGGTATCTGAGATGATGAGCTAAACTATTCCACGCAAAGGGAGCCTGAAAAGGAGAAACTCGTTTTAAAGATATCAATCCTTGTTCTGGGCAAAAGCTGTTTATTCCCATGAACATGAAGACGTTCAGATGGAATCATGAGATCTTTCAGATACTGCGGGGCTTTGCCGTGAACAACCTTTTGCATTAGAACACATTTGTTGAGCAATAATTGTTTGTCTAAAGGGAGTAGTTTGAGAGCACAGCACTTTTGTTTGTAGTCTAAATTCGGAATTGGCATCAAATATTTCACGGCACGTTTGTGGAGAGAATACAGCTGCTTCATGTGCACACAAGCACATCCATCCCATGCATTTGAAACATAGTTCATATGTGACATAATGTGTGCAAAGAAGAAGGCTAATTAATAAAGATGCAAAACAGAAGCGGGCCTATGATCGACCCTTGAGGCACTCCACTTGTTACAGACGCTTCTTGGGAGTATGTGCCATTTACAAGTACGCATTGTAGACAATCCTGTAAGTAAGATCGTAAGAAAGCTATACTTGCTATGCTTAAGTTGTACGTGGATAGTTTTTTCAGTAAAATATCGTGATGAACCAGATCAAAAGCCTTGCGAAAATCGAGAAATACGGCGCCCGACATTTGGCGATTGTTAAAAGCTGAGAGCCAAGTATCAGTTAAACGGGTAACCGCCGTTTGACAAGAATGCCCACATCGGAAGCCAGACTGAAATGAATGGAAAAGCTGGTGTGTTTCTAAAAAGTTTGTCAAATGTTTGTGAATGTGTCTTTCTAGTGGCTTTGTGAGAACAGACAGGATCGAGATAGGGCGGTAATCGTTCAGATTGGTGGAGATAGTTTTTGTTTTAGGGAGTGGAATTACTTTAGCTCTCTTGAATGCGGTTGGAAAAACATTCCTTTGTATGCATAAGTTATAAATATATGTAAGTGTCTCAGCTATGTAAGGAAGGGCAATTTTAGAAGTTTGACACTAATACCATCACAACCTGTAGATTTCTTATTATCCAGCTTTGAGATAGATATTCCTACTTCGAATACAGATAGAGGAGGAATTGAAAATGTGGTATTTTCAAAGATTCGATCTCTGCAAAAGTTTAGTAACCTGTCAGAACAATTATACTGAGACCCATCGGTTTGATCGTCTGGTTTGATGTACTTGGAGACTACAGATACGAAGTGGGCGTTAAAGACTTCTGGTGTGAGTTCTGATGGAAGATTATTGTTTGCAGGGCTGTGGCCTTTAGTGAGTGTGTTGATAGCTCTCCACATGGATGATGTATCTGCTTTATTTCCGGCAAGGTCATTAAAATATTTTTTCTTGGCTTCCCTCACAAGGTAATTTACACGGTTCCGTTGTTGCTTATATTCTACAAATTTCTTTTGCTTCCTACATTTGTCCCTCAATAACATGGCTTGCTTTATATCAGTGTTCAGCCGTGGTGGAAGGGTTTGGTGTTTCACCCCGATTTTTTTTTGAGGGGGGCATGCTTATTAATAACATCAAGAAATAAGTCAGTCCAGTGTGACAGTGCTACATTGGGGTCGCTAAAAGTGTACACATTTTCAAAGGGGATTACGTGCAAATCCATCAAAAAAGCTCTTTCATCAAACTGTTTGAAACATCGGTAAACAATTGAAGAGTGGACATTCAGAACAGGCTTCACAGTTTTGACAGACAGGGTACAGCACACGGGAGGGGGGGATTAGAGAGGAGAGCTGGACGACAGCATTGGGGAACACTGACTTGAGCAGCTTGAGCAGTGCCCTCCACATGCTCTCCGTGACGGTGTTCACCCAGCACGTGTTCACCCCGACGTGGACGACCAGCAGCTGGACATCTCCGCATTTTGGAACATTTTGCAGCCAATGTAGAAGGTCATCCACGGTGAGGCCGGAGACGCTGATCTTTTGCTGTGCTTTGTGAGGGTACATCAGCTCTGGTTTGATTTGTCGGAACACAGAGTCCCCAATCAACACGTGTGTTTTGCCTGGAGAGACTCTGCACTCCGCCATCCGTTCCCTTGGCGTCCTGGCGTCACGGTCGGCGTGATGTGGTGGTGGTGCGGTGATTGTGGAGGGGACGGGGGGACTGTCCCTGGTTGTCCTGGCGTCACGGTCCGTGTGATTTAGTGGTGGCGCGGTGATAGCGGAGGGGACGGGAGGCGTTGAGTCGTGACTGTCGATGGTCGAGTCATGGCTGGGATCTGTGTTGTATGTAGTGGCCGCGTCGAGAGATGAAGCTGGAACAGTTCTCTAGTGTTAGCTGGTCGTCTTCTTCCCCACTTAACACAGAGAACATGTTCGACGTTTCCACGTTCACTGAAGTGTTGTTGACAGGAACTTCGGGTGCGGACGGTTCTTGTATTTGTACTGCGGCAGGTGTTTGTTGCTGGGCTAGGCCGGTCTTAATAACACTGATGTACTTCCCAAGATCATCGATTTGAGATTTCATGTCGTTGTTCTGTTTTGTGACCTCCGTCAGCTTTTGAAACATCACATCATATTAGCAGAGCAATAATAAGGCAAAGTAAGACCAATTCAAAACATTTTTTTAGGAGAGAGAGAGAGAGAGACAGAGACAGAGACAGAGACAGAGACAGAGACACAGACAGACAGACAGACAGACAGACACAGACACAGAGACAGAAAGAGCGTACCTTTCATTCTACACTTCTTTGCATTTTGTATGAATTACTACAGAATTAAAACAGTTCTTCCCAAGTGGTCGGTAGCGGGGTCTCTTCCTCTCATCCCTCAGTACAGGAGGATGAGGTCAGTGCACTTTAACATACACTTCTTCTTTTTTTACATTTGCATACATTACTGCATTAAAAACAGTTCCTTCCCAGAGCTAGCGGGGATCTTTAACTTCCGTCGAAGATGACGTAAGCCCAGCGCAGTTGGCTGAATGTCGATGATTCCTCTCGTCTCTTTGACAAATCGTTACGCTGAGCCCATCATGCATATGGCTGCAGGTAATGGCAGGAAGGGCAATGAGGAGGAGGTGGGTGGGGTGGGGTGGGGGTAGGGGGTGGGGTGGGGGTGGGGGGTTGGATGTTACTCTGAGAGCCGCACTGCGTGTATTCGTCAATTAAACGCCTCTACTTTCTTCTCCTTGTTGTTCTTTTTGTTTTTGCTTGTTTGTTTGTTTCTTCTTCTTCTTCTTCTTCTTCTTCTTCTTCTCCTTCTCTTCTTCCTTCTTCTCTTCTTCTTCTTCTTCTTCTTCTTCTTCTTCCTTCTTCTTCTTCTTCTTCTTCTTCTTCTTCTTCTTCTTCTTCTTCTTCTTCCTTTTCTTCTTCTTTTTCTTCTTAGTTTTTTGTTCTGGGTTGACTGGGCGTAAAACACCAAGTTCTTTACTTACTCTTTTTCTTCTGGTTCTTCTCTTGTTGTTGTTGTTGTTGTGTTGTTGTTGTTGTTGTTGTTGTTGTTGTTGTTGTTCTTCTTCTTCTTCTTCTTCTTCTTCTTCTTCTTCTTCTTCTTCTTCTTCTTCTTCTTCTTCTTCTTTGACTTGGCGTAAAACACGAAGTTCTTTACTTAACCTTTTTGTTCTGGTTTTTCTCTTCTTGTTTTGGTTCTTGTTCTTCTAGTTCTTCTTGTTCTTCTTCTTTTTCTTCTGGGTTGACTGGGCGTAAAACACCAAGTTCTTTACTTACTCTCTTTTGTTCTGGTTCTTCTTCTTCCTTGCCCCGCTATAACTGCATCCTGGTGTGTGTGTGTGGTGTGTGTGTGTGTGTGTGTGTGTGTGTGTGTGTGTGTGTGCGTGCGTGCGCGTGCGTGCTTGCGTGCGTGCGTCTCTGTGGTGTGTGTGTGTACGTGCGTGTGTGTCTGTGTGTGTGCATGTGTGCGTGCGTGCGTGCGTGCGTGCGTGTGTGTGTGTGTGTGTCGTGTGTGTGTGTGTGCGTGCGTGTGTGTCTGTGTCTGAGCGTGTTTGCGTGCGGTGCGTGCGTGCGTGCGTGGGTACGTGCGTGCGTGCGTGCGTGGGTGCTTGCGCGCGCGCGCGTGTGTATGTGTGTGTACGCGGTAGTGTACACAACATAGACTGATACTATTTTGTGTTTTTCTTTTGTCGTGGGCCTGTGAATTTTGCTTTCCAGGCGCATAATCCTTTGTTTTCAATCGATGCGGGATGGCCACCAACGGATGGACCTAAACTGCAGCATCAGGAATTAATTAAGCCATAGAAAGGAGACTAGCAGACGATGACGACCACTTTGAAAGGTTCCACTCAGGCAAGTAATCTAAATGAGCCGGTTAGTCCCAGCAGTAACTGGCAATTAGCTGGTTAACTGATGGACCTAACTGACCATTCGCCTCGACTTATCCCTTCAAACACGCTGGCGTATGGCCACTATCTTTTTATTGCCTTTTTCTGGACTGTTTGTTGTGGTCATTGTTGTTGTTACTTTTGCTCGTTTTCTTTTTTTGTGATTTGATTGATTGTGGGGCTTATCGTCCACAAATTTCACCTAATAGTTGTAGTTGGCGTTTGTAATGCTGCAATTTGTTGTAATTGTTGTAGTGGGCGCTGGAAATAATGTAGTTGGTTGTCGTAATAATTGTAGTCGGCGTTGGTAATACTGCAGTGGGTTGTCGTACTAGTTGTAATTGGCGTTGGGGGTTGTCGTAATAGTTGTAGCTGGCGTTGGCAATAATGTAGTTGGTTGTCGTAATAGTTGTAGTTGGTGTTGGTAATACCGCAGTTGGTTGCCGTAATAGTTGTAGTTGGTGTTGGCAATAATGTAGTTGGTTGTCATAATAGTTGTAGTAGGCGTTGGCAATAATGTAGTTGGTTGTCGTAATAGTTGTAGTTGGTATTGACAATATCGCAGTTGCTTGTCGTAGTAGTTGTAGTTGGCGTTTGTAATGCTGCAGTTAGTTGTCGCAATAGATGTAGTTGTCGTTGGTGGTTGTCGTTGGTAATATCGCAGTTGGCTGTCGTAGTAGTTGTAGTTGACTTTGGTAAAACTGCAGTTGGTTGCCGTAATAGTTGTTATTGTCGTTGTCGTAACAGTTGCAGTGGGCGTTGGCAATAATGTAGTTGGTTGTCGTAATAGTTGTAGTTGGTGTTGGAGCTACTGCATTTGGTTGTCATAGTAGTTGTAGTTGGCGTTGGAAATAATGCAGTTAGTTGTCATAATAGTTATGGTTGGCGTTGGCAATATCGCTGTTGGTTATTGTAATAGTTGGAGTTGGCGTTGGCACTGATGTAGTTGGTTGCCGTAATAGTTGTAGTTGGCGTTGGTGGTTGTCGTAATAGTTGTAGTGGGCGTTGACAATAATATAGTTGGTTGTCGTAATTGTTGTAATCGGCGTTGGTAATACTGCAGTGGGTTGTCGTAATAGTTGTAGTTGGCGTTGGTGGTTGTAGTAATAGTTGTAGTAGGTGTTGACAATAATGTAGTTGGTTGCCATAATAGTTGTAGTTGTCGTTGGTGGTTGTCGTAATAGTTGTAGTTGGCGTTGTTAATACTGCAATGGGCTGTGGTAATAGTTGTAGTTGGCGTTGGTGGTTGTCGTAATACTTGTAATTGGCGTTTGTAATGCTGCCAGTTGGCTGTCGTAATAGTTGTAGTTGGCGTTGGGAGTTGTCGTAATACTAGTAGTTGGCGTTGGCAATGATGTAGTTGGGTGTCGTAATAGTTGTAATTGGTGTTGGTGGTTGCCGTAATAGTTGTAGTTTGCGCTGGCAATGACTCCAGCTGGTTGTCGCAATAGTTGTAGTTGGCGTTGGTGGTTGAGGTAATAGTTGTAATAGTAGTTCCTTTTCTTCTTCTTTTTCTTCTTGCATTTCCTCTTGTTCATGACCTGGCTATAATGTAACTGCACTTGGTTGTCGTACTAGTTGTAGCTGGCGTTGGCAATAACTCCAGTTGGTTGTCGTAATCGCTGCAGCTGTGGATCGTGTCAGTCTGACCGGAAAGGTTCATAGTGCTCCAGGGGCAATGACCAGGGCAGCGAAAACAAAAATAACCATGGCTGGAAGCGTCTAGCATACCCTGGAGGATTTCTCACAGACATAGAGCTCCATCAAGGTCGCTAACGACGTTAGTAATCGGTTGGACTAGCCAGATCCTCTCTCTCTTTTTCCTTTTCGCTCCCCCTCCCCCTATGACATTATACGGACACACATACAGACAGAGAGAGAGAGAGAGAGAGAGAGAGAGAGAGAGAGAGAGAGAGAGAGAGAGAGAGAGAGAGAGGAGAGAGAGAGACAGCACGACACACGACGACACCACACACACACACA
>JABMCL010003013.1:35000-37500 GCA_018857735.1 Alviniconcha marisindica
AGTCCTACACCTCACAACCAAAGAGGTCACCAGCACTATACACACGGCCTCCAGCCACCATGCAAGATATTTATGCTACAGTTCGAACTCGTCAGAACAATGTAATACAAGTCAGCATCAGTGAGATACCTGTCCTGGCTGTGGTTTCACTCTTCCCTGGGGAGGAAGGCGGGTGGGAAGGGCGGGGGGGAGGGGTTGGGGGGGGAGGGGAGGGTGGAGTGGGTGGAGGGTGGGGGGGGGGGGGGGGGGGGGGGGGGGGGGGAGAGATATCTGACGCTTTTGTATAACAGTGTTGAGGCGTAGACTGAAAGCTCTCTAGTATTAGGCCATTCGCTCAGGTTCGAGTGAGGCTTTTTGTGTAATAATCGTGGTGCGGTGTAAGGATCATTGGGTTTTTCTTCAGGCTCTGGGGTTTCCTCACGTTCCACAGCCACAGGCTGGGTGGACGCTATGGACCCGAACAGATCATCGTCTTCCTCGTCCGCAAACAGGTCTGTCTTCGTTACTGCCGGCTTCTTTGCTGCTGGAGTTTCTGCCAAAAACAACAACAAAAACTGTGAAAGTATGATTGCATGAGTCTGTCAACAACAAACAACAACAAAACTCATCCTGTTGTGTGTTTTCAGTTTTTGCTTTGATCAGAATGATTCTAGTAGTGCAAAAGTACAAAATCTTGTCCATAAAGACTACAAAGCACACACATGCACACACACACACACACACACACACACACACACACACACACACACACACACACACACACACACACACACACACACACACACACACACACACACACACACACACACACACACACACACACACACACACACACACACACACACACACACAGACACTGGCACCCACAGAATATATTAACGATACAAAACTTAATTTACACACAACTTAAAACAGCCAAGAAATAGACTTGAGGCAGAGAAAGATAGCAGCACGGAATGAAAAATGGCAAGTCTATTATTTTGGAAAAAGAAATGTCTTGAGGTTTGATATGAAGGAGTCCAGAGGGGGTTTCTGTGTGAGAGGACGGGGAAGATCATCCCATGTTGTGTCCCTTTCTGGAAATCTGACTGGCAATTTCCAGAAAGAAAGCAAGCAGCAGCAAGCGCTACCCAGCCTTAAAGAGCCCGGAAGCGTTACAGGTCTCGTAGATAGGAAAAAAAAAATACATGCAGACCTTTTCTGATGAAATTCCAAGAAAGTTTTCCTGCTGTTTTTCAAGGACTTTGGTTTATTAAGTATTAACAACATCTATTGACTGGGTGTTAGTAACTGGATTTTAACGTCCTGTCAACCGCACAGGGTAAACTGACAATTGACTGTGTGTTAGTAACTGGATTTTAACGTCCTGTCAACCGCACAGGGTAAACTGACAATTGACTGGGTGTTAGTAACTGGATTTTAACGTCCTGTCAACCGCACAGGGTAAACTGACAATTGACAACTGACTGGGTGTTAGTAACTGGATGTTAACGTCCTCTCAACCACACAGGGTCACCTCAGGACAACATACATTTATTTTGATCCACATAGGTATGCAGAAGAAGAAGAAGAAGAAGGAGGAGGAAGAAGAGGAGAAGGAGGAGGAGGAGAAGAAGAAGAAGAAGAAGAAGAAGAAGAGAGAGAAAAAAAGAAAGAAAGAAAGGAACTCACTTAGGGTATGATACAACGTGACGTAGAAGAAGAAGAAGAAGAAGAAAAAAGAAGAAGAAGAAGAAAGGAACTCACGTAGGGTGTGTTACAACATGACGTAGGTAAATGCATAAAAATGTTATTAAAACAAAAAAACAAAAACTGCCAATGACGTCACGGTGCATCGGGGCAGTGTAGACGAAAGCATAACTTGCGTTTCCCAGTACCACACATCATTGGACAGAGTTCAACTGCTGGCCATTCGTGAATTGTGGACACGTCCAGTGCCAATGGACTCCCCCCCCCCTCCCACACACACACCCCATGTGCCCAACACATCAGCAAGACAACTCAGACTCCTGCCAGCATTTATGCACAGTTCATTCCAGGGCTGCCAGTTTAGTTTTAGGTAACAGCTAGCTCTGTGCCGTTATTACTCTCTCACCCCGACCCCTGACCTCTGGCCTTCTGTACCGCTGGCAGTCCCAGCCAAAATTCGATCCGTAGCTACAGCAGTGAGAGTGTACCGCTGCATCAAGTACATGTTTGCAGCAGCAATAGTCTTTCATTGAAAACCTTCTTCTGCTCACAGTACTTTCGCCCCAACTAATACCAATACACATTTTCTGCTACAGTCATAGTCAGTGTGTGTGTGTGTGTGTGTGTGTGTGTGTGTGTGTGTGTGTGTGTGTGTGTGTGTGTGTGTGTGTGTGTGTGTGTGGTGTGTGTGTGTGTGTGGCGTGTGTGCGGCGTGTGTTGTACGATCAGTTCGAATGCCACTGCGGCGTGTGTGTGTGTGTGTGTGTGTGTGTGTGTGTGTGTGGTGTTGTGTGTGTGTGTGTGTGTGTGT
>JABMCL010003013.1:52500-60000 GCA_018857735.1 Alviniconcha marisindica
TACTAGGTCTTTGCCGCGCTCCAACATCGACAGTCATTGCGCCACTCCTATACTATTTCATTTCTGATGGTCATTGAAATAATCCATTTTTGAGTCACAAAGGTTCCTAGTCGGCAAAATGCTGGATAGAAAGACAAAAAGGTTCGTACCATCGAGGTACGGCAGCTAAAATCTAAGCATCACGATTTCAAAGTTAGATACACCCGTCCCTCCCCAGAAAACAAACAAATACAACAACAACAACAAAAAACTTGTCTTTTCGCCCGAGAAAGCCTAGAACTTGCAGAAGAGTCTCACCAGTCACATAATCATAACGATGACGATAACATTTTGTTGTTGTTGTTATTACGTTACGTAACATGCACGTTGGGACACACCTTGGTGTAGTTGGGGAGAAAAGAAAGAAGAAGAAGGAAAAACGAAAAGTTGGTGGGGGGTTGGTGGGGGACGGGTGCGCAGGGTGGGGGGTAGGGGGGGGGGGTGAAGGTGGGGGTGGGCGGTTGGGTTGATTAAGAAAATGGAACTTCCAGAAGCTTTGATTTCGTCTGCAGCGTGAAAACATTTTTTATTTGTTACTTTTGATTTTGGAACCACGAACAGGAGAACGTGTGTTACTGTACAAACTCACTGCAGAAATGGTGGCGCGCCCACAATAGGTCCACTTTTACGGGATTACATTAACATTATGTTCTTCCGCCCTTTCCTTCTCTTTTCTTTTCTTTCTTCGTATTTTCTTTCTAGTCTACGCAATTCCCTGAGTGACTGCATAAAGCTACGCAGGCCTACATCAAAGGGTAATTTTTTGGTGTGGACTGACAAATTCGATCTCGTTTCGAGAGATATTTTCGGTCACAGCGAATTATACTGACGCGCAAGCAGCGCAATTTTCAGAAATTGCGCCGAAGCCACGGCAGAGTATTTGTTCCTCCCTAGTGGGTCAACGAAGAGTATCCATTTCTCTCTCAACGGATCAACGTCAGTTTCCAACAGCACCGTTGGCACTGCGGGTTTGGTGGAGGTATATACGTAAACGAGACTACAACTGCGTCACAAGCTGTGAAATGGGACAGATTGCGGCTGTTTCGAGATTCAAGCAATGTCTTCTGCTCCTCCAAAAAACAAGCGCACAGGCCATTTTAAACGCAAAACTTTAGAACCTTTTCAAACATGAGCATTACCATTTTTGTGTTGTTTTTATTTTTCGTTGTATTTCTGTTTTTATTTCGTGTGTGTGTGTTGTGTGTGTGTGTGTGTGTGTGTGTGTGTGTGTGTGTGTGTGTGTGTGTGTTTGCGTGCGTGCGTGCGTGCGTGCGTGCGCGCGGCGCGCGCGTGCGTGCGTGCGTGTGTGTGTGTGTGTGTGTGTGTGTGTGTGTGTGTGTGTGTGTGTGCGTGACTTCGTGCGTGTGTGTGCTGTGTTAATCCCTTTTTTTCTTCTCTGTGTGCGTGTATGTGTGCGTGCGTGCGTGCGTCCGTGCGCGTGTGTGTGTGTGTTTCTTTGGTCTTTCTGCTTCGTGTTAGTTCCTTTTTTCTACATATCATTATTCGCTTATCGTATTACTGATTATTGCGTGTAATCCAGTCATATATTTATTTCATTGCTGGGCGATCAGAAACTGTAGAAGATAAGGTTACCCATACCACTCCGAGAGGCATATTCGGATCTGCGAGTTTTCCGGCCATGCATTCGAATTAATCTAGACACTGAGCCAAAGGAATATTTCTTTTCGCGTCGTTCGAGGTGCACTTTGCAGTGAGCAAAACTGGTCTAAGAAGGTGGAAACCTTTTCGTAAGCAAAATGAATAGACGTGGTATGGTGGCGGTAAGACTGCTAACAGGAACATTGTCCTAATCAAACGGTGGCGGTATGCACGTTGAAACACTGTCGTAAACATAATGAGTAGACGTGTACTGGTGTCGGATCTTGCAGCATGCACAACCTTTTTTCTTCTTCTTCTTCTCTCTCTCTCTGTTTCTCTCTGTCTCTCTCCCTCTCTCTCTCACTCTGTCTCTGTCTCTCTGTTTCTCTGTCTGTCTCTGTCTCTCTCTCACTCTCTCTCTCTGTGTCTGTCTGTCTGTCTGTCTGTCTGTCTGTCTGTCTGTCTGTCTGTCTGTCTGTCTGTCTGTCTGTCTCTCTCTTCTCTCTCTCTCTCTCTCTCTCTCTCTCTCTCTCTCTCTCTCTCTCTCTCTCAGTGACTATCCGTCTGTCAGTCGCTATAAAAAAGGCAGTTCCGCCGACAGTGTCCAGAGCTCAGGAGCTGTGTGAAAGTGGAGGTGGCCGTCCTGGGATCCCGTCCCTAATAAATCTACGGTTTCCGTGGACGTAAAGCAACACTTCAACGGCAATGTCCAAACTGTTTAGTTTTGTTTGAACTAGAAAGCCTCCGGTTGTTTTGCTTGGTCATTGTGCGAGTTTTGACACTTTTTTTTCCTTGTTCTCACATCATTGTGTTTTTGCAACAACAAAAAAAAACAACAAAAAAAACAAAAAAACTCACAAACAAATCCTAACTTTCTTTCCTTCTTTTCTGTAAAATCCTAACTTTCTTTCCTTCTTTTCTGTCCGGTTTTTGATTCTTTCTTTTGCTGGTTGTTTTGTTTGCTATTTGAATTCTTTTTTCTTTTTTTTTAAATTCGGACATCAGAACAGCTAATGACTGTATACCCACCATCACCAATGGCTAATGGACCTTCCTTTTTCTCCTTCTTCTTTGTTCTTTGTTGTTGTTGTTGTTTTCTTTTCTTTCTTCTAAACTCACTTCTCTTTGTCCGCTCACTGGTTTAAGGCCGAGTCGCTCCGAACAGAGACAAAAAGGAAATGAAATCCTACAAAGCAAAGGGAGTGACTGGTTCAAAGGGAGTGACTGGTTGACCAGCTGATCGTTTGAAATGTTATTGATATTTTTAACGCCCGATCAATCACACCGGCCATCGATTGAACGGTTCTTCATATTTGTAACGCCCGATCAATCACAACGGTCATCCGCAGCTGATTACCAAGTATTTACGTTTCAGATCCGTCAAATAAACCTACGAACGGCTAAAACTAGCTAAAACGGCTAAAAGGCGAAACTATGCTATGGGGAAGGCCAATTAAAGGATGCATGAACAAATTAATTAATGCTACTTCGCGAACCGCACGCAACTTGGATAAGATAGATAAGGCAACTCCTCAGAATGGTAAGACAACTCCTCAGAATGGTAAGACAACTCCTCAGAATGGTAAGACAACTCCTCCGCTCGGCAAGAGATGCACCAACAGAGTCAGTTTTCCAACAACAAAAAGAAGCCATTCCTCTCTCGGATCTACAACTAACGATCCTCGACACCGTTAAGTCTTGGTCATCATATGCGTGATTAGACAGCTTGAGACCCGTCTTCATGCAGCCATGACAGCGAGTTGTGGACAAACTCCAGCTTCGTGCATTTTAGAACAAATGTCGACATTAGCCAGCGCATCCCAACAAATAAGACGCCTACACAATTTCCATAACAACGTCACGTTATTCAAGCAGTGTATCTGCCCCCTTTACCCCCCCCCCCCCCCCATCCATCCTCCCTAACCCCATCCATGCTGTCCGCTCACTGTTCTCTCTCCCAGTGTAGGTCTGTCCCTATGAAGGTATCTCCATACATTGGAACCTTAACAAGCAAAAACGTAAAACACGTAAGTATACACCTATAGCTCTACTGGTACCGCGGAATAGACAATGGCGCCGCCTGCTAAAAGAAATCATTAAAAATATACCTGCTAATAGTCAAAACTAATCCGCATCACATGTACCTGATACAATATAGCTCATTCAACACGAAATAATTCAGGTATATTATTATTTATATTATATACAATATCCTTCTTTTACTTATGTACAGTGTTCAGTTACATAAACATCTTGATAATCACAACATCAGTGGCATTTGGCGTAGATTTTCAGAATTTGGTCCTTGATATTTTGGCCTCCATAATTATAGAGCAACAACCCTTCTGTTTTCGACGAAACAGAAAGGAGGGTTAGTGCTTCTCTTCTGATATGTTTGCTCTCTCTCTCTCTCTCTCTCTCTCTCTCTCTCTCTCTCTCTCTCTCTCTCTCTCTCTCCCCCTCCCTCTCTCTCTCCCACGCACGCACTCGCTCGCTCGCTCGCTCTGTCATTCTGAAGACACGTATTATTATCAGTCACTTCCAGCACGTACACAGCATCACACGCTTCCAGGCGAACAATTAACGTCGTCCTCTCGCTCATCCATTGTTGTCACAGAAATTTTCATCCGAGCTGTCTGGACAGTCCTTGATGGTGTCGCAGAAATTGGATTCGTCAATGCACAGCCCACTTCTGCAAGCTCTCTGTCCACTGGGACAACCTGGCGGAGGAAACGAAGCCAACACATTGAGCCATTACATATCACATCACATCAGCTGCTTTCCTAGTTGTCTCTGCAGTCTACAGCAGTAAAAGGCGAACCCACAGCCCTGCTACTGTGTACAAGAAGGAAACACAGACAGGACAAGAAAAGAAAGGGAGAAAAACGAAAGAAAGAACGGATATAAGAGAGAGAGAGAGAGAGAGAGAGAGAGAGAGAGAGAGAGAGAGAGAGAGAGAGAGAGAGAGAGAGAGAGAGAGAGAGAGAGAGAGACAGACAGACAGACAGACAGACAGACAGACAGACAGACAGACAGACAGACAGACAGACAGAGACACAGAGAGACAGCCAGAGACAGAGACACAGAGACTGAGACAAAATGACTGGGGCAGACAGAGAGAGAGAGAGAGAGAGAGAGAGAGAGAGAGAGAGAGAGAGAGAGAGAGAGAGAGAGAGAGAGAGAGAGAGAGAGAGAGAGAGAGAGAAAAGAAGAAAGAAAGAAAAACACAATAGCAAAGAATCGAGTAGTTAGAAATAGGATTATGACGTCCTAGCAGTCACCTACACTGAGTCATCGCGAACACAAGGACAGAGAGAAGAAGAAGAAGAAGAAGAAGAAGAAGAAGAAGAAGAAGAAGAAGAAGAAGAAGAAGAGTAGGAGAAGACGAAGAAGAAAACGAAGAAACAAAGAAAAGATGATAATCATCAGGATTATTTTTATACACACTTAAGTGTTTTTCCTGAGACTCATGTAATGTGAGCGCGAGACGATTACTCGGCCAATAAATGTTCAGGGCAAGAGACGAAATTAACACACTGAAATTAATAAAAAGCACCCAACACTCGATCTCTCTGGAATGAAATGTTAATAATGTCCTTGCAGAAAAATGTCCGAGAATTAAGAGGGACCTTACCAGGAGCAGGAGGCGGTGTAGGCTGAGGGTTTTGTGTGGTAGCACCGGCTCGCAGTCGAGATTCTGAGAAACAAACAGTAAAAAATTTACACTCTGTCTTTTGTTTATTTCTTCCTTTTTTCCTGTCGCACCTGGTGATAATTATGAACCTAACGTACTCTCTCTCTCTCTCTCTCTCTCTCTCTCTCTCTCTCTCTCTTCTCTCTCTCTCTCTCTAAGAACACACACGCACTCTCTCTCTGCCTCAATCTCTGCCTGTCTGCTGTTTGTCCGTGTATTCTGTTTCTGTCTCTCTGTGTGTCTCTGTGTCTGTCTGTCTCTGTCTCTCTGTCTCTCTCTCTCTCTAAGAACACACACGCACTCTCTCTCTCCCTCAGTCTCTGTCTGTCTGTCTGTGTCTGTCTGTCTGTCTGTCTGTCTGTCTGTCTCTGTCTCTCTCTGTCTCTCTGTCTCTGTCTGTCTGCTCTGTCTCTCTCTCTCTCTCTCTCTCTCTCTCTCTCTCTCTCTCTCTCTCTCTCTCTCAAAACACATACGCACTCTCTCTCTCCGTCAATCTCTGCCTGTCTTCTGTTTGTCTATCTCTGGTTCTGTCTCTCTGTGTGTCTCTCTGTGTGTCTCTGTCTGTCTGTCTGCCTGTCTGCCTATCTGTCTCTCTCTGTCTGTCTCTGTCTGTCTGTCTGTCTCTCTAGGAAAACACACGCGCTCTCTCTTTCCCTCAGTCTCTGTCTGTCTGTCTGTCTGTGTCTCTGTCTTTATCTGTCTGTCTCTCTCTGTCTCTGTCTGTCTCTATCTGTCTCTATCTCTCTTTCTCTCTGTCTGTCTGTCTGTCTGTCTCTCTCTCCCTCTGTCTATCTCTCTTTCTCTCTCTGTGTCTGTCTGTCTGTCCGTCTCTCTCTCTCTCTCTCTCTCTCTCTCTCTCTCTCTCTCTCTCTCTCTCTCTCTCTCTCTCTCATAAGCTGAGGTTTTCAACGCCATCAAAGGTAGGAGAAGAGACCTCACCTTTGTAGAACTGGTCGCACGTCGTTTGCAGCAGCTGCACATCGTCCACAGCCAGGTCGGCCCGTCGGTTCTGTCCCCTCATCGACACAAAGGAAACAGTCAAGTTGTCGCCCTTGGGCAGCTGTATGCATGCGCTCCTCCAAGTGGCGTTTCCGTCCACCTCCTTATACCAGGACAGCACTGCCGTCCCGCTCTCGAGATTTCTCGTCAGGAGGCCGAGAGAGCCCGTGAGCCAGAACTGGGAGAACATGCTGTAGGCGAAGTAGTAGAACACTAGCACGTCATTTCCGGCGGAAGAGAAGAAAGGTGACTGGAGAGCAACGTAGTCAAAGGGATGGCCGTTTTCTCCGTTGGCGAATGCCCAGTAACCTGAAAGGGTGAAATGGGAGGATGGTGTTACTGTTGTAATGTGTTGTTTCCGTCAGTGTTTGAGCGGGGGGAAGGGGTTGGGGGATGGGGGTGAGAAGAAGAAGTAAAAACCACCACCACCACCACACCTTCTTCTTCATCGTGGGGCAAAAATGAAGACAGAAACTCAAAACGGAGAGAAGCTAAAATGAAAATGGAGAGAAGCAGAAACCCAAAACTAAACAACAGAGAGAGAGAGAGAGAGAGAGAGAGAGAGAGAGAGAGAGAGAGAGAGAGAGAGAGAGAGAGAAGAGAGAGAGAGAGAGAGAGAGAGAGAGAGAAGAGAGAAGAAGAAGAAGAAGAAGAAGAAGAAGAAGAAGAAATGGAGACAAACTGAAGACTACCCAAGAAAGAAGAGACCTGAAATCGAGAACAACAGAAATCCAAAACTTAACAGAAAGGAGAGTCAAAACAGAGAAAAGTAGAAACCCTGAAACAGTAAGCGACTCCTGTTTTCTTTTGTGTTCTTGTCTTTTAATTACCTCCCTTTGTTTGTTGGTCCCACACAAGAAGTGAAGGCTCTATTTCAGATTTAAACTAGAAAGTCAAAATGGAGAACACGAAGTGAGTTTACATTACTCTGAAACCGTGGGAGGTTGGGGGGGGGGGGGGGGGGGGTGGGGGGAGGGGGGGGAGGGGATTATGAAGTAAAACCAGTACGGTAAGAAATATGGTATGATCAGGCAGGTACTGGTAGTATTCAGGTCAAAGACAGCGATGGAAAGGAGTTAGGTCAGGTTAGGTTGGATTGTTCAGTCTGCGGGACTTCGACATGTGCCTTTCGATGTGAGCATATCGATATGCGCCTCTCTCTCTCTCTC
>JABMCL010003013.1:62500-65000 GCA_018857735.1 Alviniconcha marisindica
TTCGATACATGTGACCAAAAGTTAGCAGAAACTATTCGATACATGTGACCAAAAGTTAGCAGAAACTATTCGATACATATCAGTCTTTGCAGATGATACAGCCAAAAGTTAGCAGAAACTATTTAATACACAGTGATATAGTCAAAAGTTAGCAGAAATCACTTAACACATAATTATCAGTCTTTGCAGATTGTATAGTCAAAAGTTAGCAGAAGCTATTTAATACATATCAGTCTTTGCGGAGACTATGGTGAAAAGTTAGCAAAAACTGTTTAACACATATCCGTCTTTGCAGATGATATAGCCAAAAGTTAGCAGAAACTATTCAGTACATATCCGTGCTTGCAGATCTAACCATTCATATAGTCATTAACCCCTTCACTGCCATGATGTCTCTAAACAACGACCAATAAAAGTGCGAAATCTGAAACCCATCAGCCTGTTTTTTCTATTTTGCACTGGCAGGTGAAAGGATTTTAATCAAAACACGTGGCATTGCAAGTAGATTCGGCCACAGGACCAGAAAATAGACTCTTTGCAGGCGCGTCCGCGCATCTTTCAGCCCGGACATTTTTACAGGCTGTGGCAGTGAAGGGGTTAAGGGCAGTTGCTGCCCTTAACCCCTTCACTGCCCCAGCCTGTACAATCCGTGTCTCTGGTTTGGGTGCAGATAGATATAATTACGTTATCTTGCCATAGAATATCATGACTGCGCTATGCAAATTAGACTGTATCGCTTGTCGACGGCGTAGAGATTTGAATATAATGATCGTGTCTCACCGCAGATGCTTCCCTCGTCACTGGCATCCGGGCAGTCTGGAACCGTGTCGCACGTGCGCTGCAGCGGAATGCAAGGCCCAGTGGGACACTTGAACTCCTCCTCCGTGCAGTCTGCGACAGGAGCAGGAAGCGAGCAATGAAACAGAGGATGGGGTTGTGAGTGGGAGGGTTGTGAGTGGGTGCGGTTGTGAGTGGGTGGGGCTGTGACTGGGTGGGGTTGTGAGTGGCTGTGCTGGTGGTTGTGAGTGGGTGGATCTGTGACTGGGTGGGGTTGTGAGTGGGTGGGGTTGTGAGTGGGTGCGGTTGTGAGTGGGTGGGGCTGTGACTGGGTGGGGTTGTGAGTGGGTGCGGTTGTGAGAAGGTGGGGCTGTGATTGGGTGGGGTTGTGAGTGGGTGGGGTTGTGAGTGGGTGGGGTTGTGACTGGGTGGGGTTGTGAGAGGGTGGGGCTGTGATTAGGTGGGGCTGTGAGTGGGTGGGGCTGTGACTGGGTGGGGTTGTGAGAGGGTGGGGCTGTGATTAGGTGGGGCTGTGAGTGGGTGGGGCTGTGACTGGGTGGGGGTGTGAGTGGGTGGGGCTGTGACTGGGTGTAGTTACACTAGGCTATGCACACAGACAGCGGAATAAACCCCGGTTCTTTAAAGCCGGCTGATTACATCCGGAGATGACCGACTGGTGTTCGTCATCATTGCCGAAGCCGCATTCGTCATCATCATTGTCGACATAATCACCATCATCATCACAATCATTATCACCACCACCACCACCACCACCACCACCACCACCACCACCCACGATCATCATCATCATCATCATCATCATCATCACCACCACCACCACCACCACCACCACCACCACCACCACCACCACCACCAAAAGAAGAACATAAATGTGAATGCTGCTCTGTGTGATAGACAGACAAGAAAAAGCTACAACACTGTATTAAACTCCTTGCTTAGCCATACCAAGCACCAAAGAACAATAACAAGAGAGAGAGAGAGAAGAGAGAGAGAGAGAGAGAGAGAGAGAGAGAGAGAGAGAGAGAGAGGAGAGAGAGAGAGAGAGAACACACACACACAACAAGCACACAAACAAACAACAAGCACAACATACAGAGACAGAGACAGAGAGAGACAGAGTTGCAGAGAACAGAAAGAGACACAGACAGACAGAAGACAGAACCAGAAAGAGAGACAGAGTGAGACAGAGACAAGAGACAGACAGACAGAACAGAGACAACGAAGAGAGAGAGAGAGAAGGAGAGAGAGAGAGAGAGAGAAGAGAGAAGAGAGAGAGAGAGAGAGAGAAGAAGAGAGAGACAGACAGACAGACAGACAGACAGACAGACAGACAGACAGACAGACAGACAGACAGAAACAGAGAGCTATAGAAAAGCAATCTGTAATCTATCACGAAAACGAAAAGACACTGAAAAAAACCCATCAACGCCAGAGAAATAGTCAATCTGACCAACAACAAAAGAAAGAAAAAAAAAAAAAAAAAAAAGGCAAATTCAAGAAAGAGACACTAAGATGAGAACGAACGTAACAAAGAGACACGCAAGACAAGAAAAAGCAACAACTGAAGACTGAAGAAGCAGACAAGCAAAGGCACACAAAGATGGTTGGGGGGATTAGCCGGGTGGAGGTGAACAAAGAGACATGAATAACAAAGGAAAAAAGGCAGACTCAAGAAGCAGACACAGAAAGAAGGAGAACGAAC
>JABMCL010003013.1:87500-90000 GCA_018857735.1 Alviniconcha marisindica
CAGACAGTGAGAGAGACGGACGTCGCAGCAGACTCACAAAAGCTGGGGGCAGAATGGATGAGACAGACAGACAGACAGACAGGCAGTGAGAGAGACGGACGTTGCAGCAGACTCACAAAGGCTGGAGGCAGAATGGATGAGACAGACAGACAGACAGACAGACAGCAGACAGGCAGGCAGTGAGAGAGAAGGACGTCGCAGCAGACTCACAAAAGCTGGGGGCAGAATGGATGAGACAGACAGACAGACAGACAGGCAGTGAGAGAGACGGACGTCGCAGCACACTCACAGGGCGATGCCGGGGGCAGCAGACAGTAAGGATCCTCCGCCTGGTCTTGGAAAAAGTCGCACTGCTGCTCGAAGAAACCAGTTTTACCGGCACACAGGCTGTTGTACTCTGGAACACAACAGACCCAACTGAACAGGGATGTTACAAAAGAATGTGAAACAAGAATGACTGCTAGCGTTCTAAAACAAGATCCAAACACATAAAAGGTCAAAAAGAACGCTATTTGTTAGGACAGCACACTACACACAAATGCCGGATGCGTGCATGCGTTCGTGCGGGCGTCTGTACGTGTGTACATGGAATCATATTAACTCGCAGAGATTCCGATATACCCACTACCCCCCCAACTCCCATGCACACCAGCACCTCGTCCCCCCACCCCCGGGACCTACCCTACTCCCAACGTTTATTACGGGGTGTATATATATAACAAAAACATAACAGAGCTCAGGAATTCAGAGTTCAGGAGCTGTGAGAAAGTCGAGGTGGCCGTCCTGGGCTCCCCGGCCTAATGAGCCTTATGGTTTCTGTGGACGTAAAGCAATATTGAACCATGCGTGGTCACAGTTTGCCCCTAATATGTAAACCCGACATCCGAGGACATGAAGCTCTACATCATCATCATCTACGTGTTCCAGAGTTCAGACGCTGTGTGAAAGTCGAGGTGGTCGTCCTGGGCTCCCCGTCCTAATGAGCCTTATGGTTTCTGTGGACGTAAAGCAATATTGAACCATGCTTAGGCATCGGTCACAGTTTGTCCCTAATATGTCAATCCGACATCCGAGGACATTAAACTCCACATCATCATCAGCTCAGGAGCTGGGTGAAAGTGGAGGTGGCCGTCCTGGGCTCCCCGTCCCTAATAGTCCCTACGGTCTCTGTGGACGTAAAGCAACACTGAACGTGTAAAGGTGCAGAGCTAAGGACCTGTGTGAGAGTTGAGGTGGACGTCCTGGGCTCCCCGGCCATAACAGTCCTTATGGTCTTTGAGGCGGTAAAGTATCACTGAACGTGTAAAGGTACAGAGTTCAGGAGCTGTGTGAAAGTCGAGGTGGACGTCCAGAGCTCCCCGTCCATAATAATCTCTATGGACGCAAAGCAACATTGAAGTTGGTTACGGCAGAGCTCAGGAGTTGTGTGAAAGTTGAGGTGGCCGTCCTGGGCTCCCCGTCCCTGATAGTCCTTATGGTCTCCGTGGACATAAAGCAACGTTGAACTCGAACTTGAACAAAAACAGCAGCAAGAGACGACCAGCAAGATAATTATTACGACTTACCCTGACACACGCTCCGGCAGGGGTATAAATAGACTTCGTCATCACAGCTGGGGAAGAGCATAGCGCAGGAGTAGAATAGCGCGCTGGCAGCGCATCCCGTGGACACAACGGGCTGAACGTAGTCGTAGTAGAGTCCCAGTGTCATCGCCTCGTCCGCCGAGCCCCACGTGTTCGGCACACTTCCGTTCACGTGACCAAAATGGCGGCACGCCTCGATGGAGATCGGGAGACATTGATCTGGGGAACGAGCACAGTTCGCATTTAACTCAAGGAACATTTATTTTGTTTCTACTCACCACACACACACCACGGACAAACACACACACACACACACACACACACACACACACACACACACACACACACACCCACACACACACACACACACACACACACACACACACACACACACACACACACACACACACACACACACACACACACACACACACACACACACACACACACACACACATACACAACACGAAATACCATCTTTAAAAAAATGCACTCAGAACCGCAACACTTAAAAGCATACAGCATGAAGAACCGAGTACAATGGCGAACATAAAACAAAACTGCTTACGTTCTAATGGAGTTGTGGAAAAAATGGGTGTCGTAGTGCTGGAACCGGTCGTCGTCGTCGTCGTAGTAGTAGTAGTAGGTGCAGTCGTCGTAGTGACAGGCAACAGACACTTGGAATGATCGGCCTCAAAGATGGCGCAGTCGATGTTTAGCACGTCTCCCTTGTTGTAGCAGTGGTTCTGCACATCTGTAAAATTAATCACATCAAGCGAATGTGTCAGTCGGGATGTTTGTACGGGGACTGCTCAGCATTTTCAAATCTGGTCGGGGAGAGAGAGGAGAGAGGAGAGAGAGGAGGAGAGAGAGGAGGCGAGGAGAGGGGGAGAGGAGAAGAGGGAAGGGGAGAGAGA
>JABMCL010003013.1:102500-115000 GCA_018857735.1 Alviniconcha marisindica
CAGCTCAGGTTTTATCGCAGACTGCCTATCATGCACAAACAAAAACGAAAATCTGCGCTATATTTTAAAGAACAAAACTGCAGACACAACTCGAAGCGGTACAAAAGTGCATAGAGTCAGAATGCTAAAAAATAAAAAATAAAATAAAAATAATAAAAAATAATAATAATAAAGTAATGAAAAATAAAAGACAGAAAAATAAAGAGAGCAGGTAGGCACAAATTCAGATATGTAGATCCTCGCACAAGATATATGTGTAATAATAATTCACCACGACGAACAAGCAGTCGTAGCCATGCACATATCAAAACCAAAACTCTGCGATCCCACAGACGCGTATGAAACGCACGTCGCAAATCTTAATCACCTTTCACTACACAGCCACAAAAAGTCAATGGACAGAAAGCACGGGAATGTTCAACCCTTTAGGCCTTGTATACTAAGGCACGCAACACTTCACAGCCAATCACAGTCGTTTATAATTCGATGAACCTCGTTTAGTCCCTACATGACCCAAAATAAGTTCTCCCCGCGGCAAGGAGGCAATAACTTGGGCTAAACAGGTCTACAATTAAACTCCAAAACGGACCTCGAGGCTGTATACACTCGGACGAAAACGAACTGCGTATTTCTGCTTGGAAGAACTCAGGAGCGAGGAAAACTTGACAATGTCTTTATATATCCACGTCTTCAGCTGAGCAAGCCTGGCAGAGAAGAAGACGGGAGGACAAATAAAAAACAACGACCGAAAAATGCATGCACGGACATTCTTCGAATTCCTCACTGCAGTCAATATTTCAATGTCCTTCATTGCGACGCATAGTGCATGTTCTGCTCTCTTGCTTTTGTGCATAGAGAATCCTGTCCTTAAATGGCTCTCGCAATTACCCCCTGCTGGTTTAAGTACCCGACAATTTTCTGTTTATTGTCACACAAAGGCGAGGTAGGGGGTGTCCTTACGACAAATATGCACCGCCGAAAAGACAAGACAAGAAAAGAAACCAAAACACCTTGTCATTTCAAATACCCCCATTTATAATTGTGGGGAGTGTATGTACGATGGGGCTATAGCTATCACTGTATCAGGGTGTAAAAATAAGGCAGCATAGTTCAGTGCGATGGGATTACGAAGCCGAGCAGAAAACTTGGCGTGGGCCTATCATCCACGTGATCTCTGTTTGAAGTGAAGCTTAACACGTGTTTGCAGAGACGGGGCATCGTAGTCTTTGCTGTGGCAAAGAAAGAAAGAAAGAGGTGGGGTGGGAAGGGGCGGAGGAGGGGAAGAAGGGAGAATTTTTATGAGTATTTTCAGTAGAGGGAACTATTTCCGTTCGTCTCTTTATCGCGGTGTTTCCGCTGTGCCGGTTTTGTTGCCCAGTGAGCAGGGTTTACTAACGGAAGTACTGCGGAATCTCTAAGGAATTAGATAGACCCCACCCGGGACTGAGCTACCGACCTTATTTTTGGAAAACAGAATACCAGCCTATAAATAGCGTGTGATGCTTCTGTTGTTGGCGATGCGTTTCTCTTCCCTTTGGAATGTCCTGCGCATGTATACATTGATTATGGTGCAGAATTCTACACCCACACACCCCTACCTCCACACCACTACCCATCCCCCACTCAAAAACAAAACAAACAAACAAGAACAACAACAAAAACCTACTACCGCTCACAACAAAACCGACAGCTTTAATCATCATCGTCGTCGTCGTCGTCGTCGTCGTCGTCGTCATCATCATCATCATCAGTCATCATCATCATCATCATCTATTATAATTATTTGACTTCAGCAAAGGAGAAAAAAAAACATTTTTAAACGGGTCCATATTTTAAGAGATTAGGAATAATTCTATGAAACCAGATGACTCCTACAGATTGCTGTTATTATTATTTTTAAATCTCTTGAGTACAACTGAAATAACGATTGTTGTGGGTAATTATTTTATTCTCCTTGAGTATTTTTTACGTTGCATGATCATAATCATTGCATTATTGCTTTTTGACGGTTAATGCTTGAAAGCCTCCCTGCTCCGCAAGAAGACAGTTCTGGGTCTTTGAACCCTTGAAACAACTGTCTTAATTTCTTGTGCATCTTCTTCCGTGTAGTGTCCAGCTTCAGCATTTTGAAGACTCTGACACCTTTTAGCCCATGCTGGCTTATCTGTGTGTTTCCATGATCAATCAAACTGCGGCATAACGCGCGTATGTGATCTGTCTGCATGCATATGCACTCGGGGGTAGCTTGGTTTCTGAGTCCCATTCGAAAGACTTTTTGTAGAGTCTGCACAGATTTTGTCTCCGGAAAAATCTTGAGGCGGGCTCGTAACGGTCACCATAGATGTGATGACCACTCTCGTAACGGTCACGTCTGTAATGGTGACCACGCTCGTAACGGTCACCCATTCATGTGGTGACAACGCCGGCTACGGTCACCCATTCATGTGGCGACCACGTCTGTAACGGTCTCTTTCCATGTGGCGACCACTCTCGTAACGGGCACCTTCCGTGGGGTGACCACACACCAATACATGTGGTGACCACACACACATCCATGCGGTGACCACCCACCCATCCATGTGGTGACCACACACCTATACATGTGGTGACCACACACCCATCCATGTGTTGACCACACACCCATCCATGTGGTGACCACTCTCGTAACGGTTACCATCCATGCGGTGACCACACACCCATCCATGTGGTGACCACACACACATTCATGTGGTGACCACACACCTATACATGTGGTGACCACATACACATCCATGTGGTGACCACATACCCATCCATGTGGTGACCGCACACCCACACCCCCATTATGTGGTGACCGCACACCCATCCATGTGGTGACCGCACACCCATCCATGTGGTGACCGCACACCCATCCATGTGGTGACCGCACACCTATCCATGTGGTGAGTGACAACACACCCATCCATGTGGTGACAACACACCCATCCATGTGGTGACAACATTCGGTCGTGCTTAACTTGGCGGCCATGGAGAACGAGCAGTGTTGCACTCCGCCATCGACTCTCTCTTATCTGATATGATCATGGTTCGTTCCACTGCTCAGCAATATTCTAAAGGACTCCAGGCTTAATTTAAAAGAGAGAGCACTGGATAGCTCGGAGCTCATAAGCGGAGAGGTCTTTAACTGCGGCATTACACATGACAGAAAAGGGGTGAGCGCGCGAGGTTGGGTGGGATTGAGGGAATGCAAAGAACGTGTGCACTCCATCCTCCCTCCTTCCGTCAGATTCCTACATTTCCGTTACAATAAACCTTTCGGATTTTACACTTGGAAACCGCTGGTAATTCGGTCGTTGGCCATACAGGTTGCCAAGCTTACGCGGCAACGAAAACAGGCACCGTTTACATACAAACAGTTAATTATATAGTCATTCATCTTCACTTTTTTTCAGCACCGCCAAGATCCGAACGAATTAACCCCTTCACTGCCCCAGCCTGTACATTTTCCGGGCTGAAAGATGCACAGACTCGCCTGCAAACGGTATATAACACATCTACTTTCAATGTTATGTGTTTTGATGAAAATCCTTTCAAGTGCCTGTGCGAAAAAGAAAAAGAAAAGGCTGAAGGGTTTCAGATTTCGCAATGTTATTGGTCGTTTTCGGTGACATCATGGCAGTGAAGGGGTTAAAGGTTGTTGGGCAATTTCTCGAATCTGCCAGAAGCATGCACGGTCCTTTGGGGTCTACTAATATGTGGGTAATTTGTCCCTACCAGGAACTCTCAAGAATACGGAGAAAAAGACAAAGAAGGGGTAGAGGAAAAGACGGGCGGAAGAGAAGGAGAACGAAGAGGACGGAGGAGAAAAGGAGAGAAAGAAACAGAAGGAATACAAGAAGAACGAAGAAGAAGGAGAAGCACAAGCAGAGAAGAAGAAGAAGAAGAAGAAGAAGAAGAAGAAGAAGAAGAGAAGAAGAAGAAGAAGAAGAAGAAGAAGAAGAAGACGAAGAGGAGGAAGAAGGGGAAGAAGAAGAAGAAGAAGAAGAAGAAGAAGAAGAAGAAGAAGGAAGAAGAGGAAGAAGAAGAGGAAGAAGAAGAAGAAGAAGAAGAAGAGGAGGAAGAAGGGGAAGAAGAAGAAGAAGAAGCTCTCTAGCTCTCGTCGACAACAAAGATCAAAGAATACCTCCTGCTAAGAAACCGACTACGTAGAATGAAATATTCCCCAACTGCAAACAAACAAACAAACACACAAAAATCCGCGTTGACTCCAGCTCCACCATCAAAACACTCAAATATTAGACTGGAACTCAGTGTAAACAGAAGGCAGCACTGAAAGTACAACCTGACTCATATTCAATCGAAAACAGAACACTTCAAAAAAATGCACACACTAAGCAAACACACGGTCACACACGAAGAAACCAGCGGCACAATACAACTGTTTGGGTATCCATCCATCTGTCCAGTTTCCTTCTCGAAAGACTTAGACTCTGCCCACAAAGATGTACTTGAAGCGGACGAACATTTTTAACCAGGCACCAGACGCTGTTCGGTTTAATACGTACGAAGACGTCAAGACGGGTGAAGCAATGTCAACATGGCGGTGTAAAGACAAACATCGTTTAAAGCCGGACAAACCAGAAAAAAGCAGAGAGCGCAAGTGTTCAAAATCTCCGCTTACACACATGAAGAGTAATGTGTCAACAAAGTGCATGTCTGGCCAGCATTGCACAGCCGTGTTCTTGGTCTTTGATTGAGTGTTTTCTTACACGTAGTCTAGACTTCTGACATGCATACATTTCATTTCAGTCAGACAAGGAAAATGAGGAGTGTTTCAAAGACGAAAGTGACAAAGGAAGCAAGCCCAATTGTTCTGTTGTTAATGTATTGCTGTATATGAAATACATTTTGTTTAAACCAAAGGAAGCAAGCAAGATATCAACAACAACAAAAAGAAAAGAAAGAAAAGACAAAGAAACAACAACAGCAACAAACAAAGAAACAAGAAACAAACACGAAATAAACAAACAAACAAAGAAGAAGAAGAAGAAGAAGAAGAAGAAGAAGAAGAAGAAGAAGAAAGTTAGTTAGATAGTAATTGGATTTTAATGTCCTGTCAACCACACAGGGTCACCTCAGGATATAAAAAAAGAAAAGAAAAGAAAAAGAAAAAGAAAATAGAAAGAAGAAGAAGAAGAAGAAGAAGAAGAAGAAGAAGAAGAAGAAGAAGAAGAAGAAGAAGGAGAAGAAGAAGAAGAAGAAAGAAAGAAAGAAAAAAAGCAGAGAGCAGGAAAAATAAAAAATAAATATTACTCAACAGCAGCTTCCGAAACTGAAAACCACAGAGGTAAGTACTAAAATAAGAGAGGACGAGTAATAAACAAAGCAACAACAAAACAAATGGAGCCACCACAGAGGTAAGTACTAAAATAAGAGAGGACGAGTAATAAACAAAGCAACAACAAAACAAATGGAGCCACCACAGAGGTAAGTACTAAAATAAGAGAGGACGAGTAATAAACAAAGCAACAACAAAACAAAAGGAGCCACGCAAGAAATCAAGAGAGAAGGACAGAGAAAAGATAGAAAGAAAAACAAACAAACGAGGAAACAAAGAAGGCAAACATAAAGTCAATGTTACAATGAGAACGCTAGATACGTCCAGAGAGACACTGCAAGTGGACAAGTGTCCACACACTCGTGAAGCGTTTTCAAACGCATCCATAGATATATAAATGCTATACTTACGTGGCGGTGATGTCGATGGAGATGTCGGTGTTGTCTGTGATGATGGTGATGAAGATATATCTGTGTAAGTCACACAAGAAAACAGGAAAAGGTCAGTCATGATCCTGCCATTTTACTTAGTTCGTCACACACAAAAATGTCCAGACACGGCTTTTCAATGAACATAAGACAATGTGCAGATGTAAACAGTTTTTGTTGTGTTGCTTGCTTGCTTGATTTGAATTTTATTACCAGCAAAATTATCAGATCGGATTAGTTTGTACCAGAACAAATCACTATATAAGCATAATTACGATAGCCTGCAGCAAAAACAACAACAAAAACAACAAGCGAAAAAGGTTGGCCTGAAAAAAGTTGTTTTCAACCTCCCCCTAGAAAACAACAACAAAAACCCTACAACAAAAAACAAAACAACAACAAACAAAAAAGTTACACTTAGGCCTGCGTGAGATGACAATTAGTCATTTAGGTATAACAAAATAATATGCCATGCAGATCTAGCTCTTGTTTTATTTTCGTATCCGCAGTCACTTCATTTGTCCGCAGATTGAATCTTTAAAAAAAAACAAAAAATATATTCACACACACACACACACACACACACACACACATACACACACACGCACACACACGCACACACACACGCACGCACACACACACACACACACACACACACACACACTATAACAAACACTCGTACCCCTCCAAACAAATTACTACTCAGTTTTCGCAGTTCCACAACACCCCCAACAACGTTGCTGCTGCTGTTGTTTGTCCGCACTGGTATCTAAGGTCAGTCAACCTCAGATTCCATCACGTGCAGAACGCAGGACCGCTCCAAGCCATCCAACCACGCTCACACTGAACCCCCCCCCCCCCCCCCCCCCCCCCCCCCCACCCCCCACCCCACCCCCCCCCACCCCCCTCCCCCACCCCACCCATTCTTCCTCTGGGCTGTGTGTTTGCAACACTGACCCGGAGATAGGAAACAGCGCCAAAAATGTTATCCTTAAAGATTGTTTTCCATTCCACATCGCCCCCGTTTGTTTTCTTCTTCTTCCCCAGCGCACTGTGCTCTGCGTCCACTCCCACCTGAGCTACCTGTTGTGTTGGTGCAGCCTTCGTGGCGGGGTGCCTGACCTTTGAGGAAGATGTGGGATCGAGGCAATGGAGCCTGATGGAGGAGAAGGGAGGAGGTAGGGAGGACGGGGCCGTGCCGCGGGGGGATGGGGTGTGGGGTGGGGGGGGGGAGGGGGGGGGGGGGGGTGGCGGGTGTCCTACTGCCTGGTGGCCTGAACTACCCGCCGTGTGACTGGGTGCATAAGTAAGTAAACATGGTGCTTAACGTCCATAGAAACCGTGAGGCTTATTAGAGACGGGGAGAAGGAGGAGGGGGGGGGGGGGGATGGAGGTAGGGGTAAGGGAGAGTATATACCTATCGCTACACTGTCACCACCAGAATGACTTCTGCATTAAGATGGGCAGCGATGAGAGCCATTTTAATGTTTCAGTAGAAGTGATGGACAAAGTCACAAGACAGTGTCCACAACCCACAACCCTTTTTGAAGAGAAAGGCGAGCCGAAGCGGTATCGAACCGAGGTCCGTCCGCTTACCAGCCTAACGCCTTACCGCTAGGCCAAACCGGCTCTCGTGGGTGCATGCAGAGCGGGTAGATCTAGGCGACGGAAGAGGGTGAGTTGGTGGGAGGTAGGGGACTGTCCTCTTACCCCGAACTACCTGTCGAGTGACTGGGTGCATGACTTCTGGATACCTGTTCCTATCTATGCAATGGCACAGTGTGGGTGGGAGGGAGGGGGACCATTCTCTTACCCTGAACTACCTGCCGTGTGACTGGGTGCATGACTTCCGAATACCTGTTCCTATCTATGCAATGGCACAGTGTGGGTGGGAGGGAGGGGGACCATTCTCTTACCCCGTGTGACTGGGTGCGTGGCTTGTGAAGACGGAGAGCTGGTAGATCTAGGCAATGGAACAGTGCGGATGGGAGGGAGAGAGGGGGACCATCTACTTACCCTGAACTACCTGTCCGTGCGAATGGGTGAAGAAGAGTGGCTAGATCTAGGCAATGAAACAATGTGGGAGGGAGGGGGAGAGGGAGGCAGGGGGACCATCCTCTTACCCTTGAACTACCTGTCATGCGACTGGATGCACACGATGTAGAGCGGGTGGACTGAGGAAATGGAACGAGGTCGCCCATAACCCGGACCATAGTTACATAGACGCATGCTGCGTCGCTGTGGTTGGGTCCCCCATTGACGATGTGTGTGAGATCGAGGCAATGGGGTAGTGGTGGAGGGGTGGGGAGAGAGAGAGAGAGAGAGAGAGAGAGAGAGAGAGAGAGAGAGAGAGAGAGACAGAGACAGAGACAGAGACAGAGACAGAGAGACAGACAGACAGACAGACAGAGAGAGACAGAGACAGAGACAGAGACAGAGAGAGAGAGAGAGACAGAGAGAGAGAGACTGTCCTCCAGGCCTGAACTGTCTTGTGACTGGGTGCGTGACTTCTGAAGACGTAGGTATTCGGGTGGGTCGAGACAATCGAACATGCTCCCTTCCCTACAGTCTGGCTCGGATCATACCTGGACTACACCTGTTAATATGCTACTGTGGCTAGATATCTGCCTGATCCTAGAAGATGTACGTGAGACTGAGGCAAGTGGGCAGTGTGGGACGAGGCAGGAGGGGTGGGGTGGGGGTGGGGGGTGAAGGAGGAGGAAGGACAGGGACTGTCCTCACCTGTACCTGTCGCGTTGCTGTGACTGGGTACCTGACCTTTGAAAATGTCCGCAAGACCGAAGCAACGGAACAGGGTGGGAGGGGGACAGTCCTCTTACTCTGAACTACCTACTGTGTGACTGGGTGCATGACTGCTCAAGACGTATATAAGGCGGGTCGGGTGGGTTGTTGCAATGAAACAGAGTTCAGGAGCTGTGTGAAAGTCGAGGTGGCTTTCCGTCCTAATGCGCCTTATGATTTCTGTGGACGTAAAGCAACATTGAACCATGCTTCGGCATTGGTCACCGTTTGTCCCTGATATGTCAACCGACATCCGACATGGAGCTCTACATCATCATCATGATGCAATGCAACGTGGGTCGGTTTGGCCTAGCGGTAAGGCGTTAGGCTGGAAAGCGGTAGGACCTCGGTTCGATACCGCTTCGGCTCTCATTTCTCTTCAAAAAGGTTGTGGTTTGTTGACGCTGTCTTGTGACTTTGTCCCTCACAATTAATGAAACACTGAATGGCTCTTATCGCTGTCCATCTTAATGCAGGAGTCATTCTGGTGGTGACAATGTATCGATAGGTATATAATCTCTCTCTTCCCCCACCTCTATACCCCCCCCCCCCCCCCCCCCACTTCTCCCTGTTCCTAATAAGCCTTATGGTTTCTGTGGACGTTAAGCACCATGTTTACTTTTGCAATGGAACGGAATGGAAGGTACGAAATGAGGAGGACTGACCTCTAACCCTGAGCTACTTACCGTGTGACGTGGTGCATGACTCCTCAAGACGTGCCTCCTACCCCGAACTACCTGTCGTGCGACTGGGTGCATGGTTTCTTAAGACGTATACAAGGCGGGTGGATTGATGCAAGTAAGGGGAGGAATGAGGAGGACTGTCATCCTACCCTGAACTACCTGTTGTGAGACTTGGTGCATAATTCCTCAAGACGTATGCAAGACGGGTGGACTGATGGTACGGAACAGACTGGAAAGGGAGGGATGAGAAGGACTGTCATCCTACCCTGAACTACCTGTTGTGAGACTTGGTGCATAATTCCTCAAGACGTATATAAGACGGGTGGACTGATGGTACGGAACAGAGTGGAAAGGGAGGGATGAGAAGGGCTGTCCGCCTACCCTGAACCACGTACCGTGTGACTGGGTGCATGGCTTCTGAAGACGTGTATATAAGGCGGGTGGATTGATGCAAGCAAGAGGGGGGGGGGGGGGGGGGGACGAGAAGGACTGTACTCCTAACATGAACTACTTGTCGTGTGACCGGGTGCATGGCTTCTGAAAACGTACGTAGGCGGGTGGACTGAGGCAACAGAACAGCTTGGAAGGGAAGAAAGGAGGACTGACCTACCCTGAACTACTTCCCGTGTGACTGGGTGCATGACTTCCGAAGTCGTGTATAAGGCGGGTGGACTGAGGCAACGGAACAGCTTGGAAGGGAAGAAAGGAGGACTGACCTACCCTGAACTACTTCCCGTGTGACTGGGTGCATGACTTCCGAAGTCGTGTATAAGGCGGGTGGACTGAGGCAACGGAACAGCTTGGAAGGGAAGAAAGGAGGACTGACCTACCCTGAACTACTTCCCGTGTGACTGGGTGCATGACTTCCGAAGTCGTGTATAAGGCGGGTGGATTGAAGCAACGGAACAGAGTGGAAGGGGCGGCATGAGGAGGACTGGCCTAGCTCCTACCCTGAACTATGTCGTGTGACTGGGTTCATGGCTTCTGAAGACGTGAGTACGTCAGGCGGGTGGATTGATGCAACGGAAGAGAGTGGAAGGAAATGAATGAGGACGACTGACCTACTGCCCTGAACTACCTGTCGTGTGACCGGGTCCATGACTTGTGTAGACGTGGGGTGGGGCCCCCCCCCCCCGCCACCCACCGACCCCCTACTCCCATAGTCTGGCAATACAGACTCAAGATTTGTTGTGTTGCTGTGACCAAATGGCGGTCAGCAGGAGACTTGAAGATGTGAGACTGAGGCAGGGTGGGGTTGGGGTGGGGGGGGGGGGGGGGGGGAGGGGGAAGTGTTGGAAGGGCAAAGGCTGCATGTCGATGTCCTCCTGACCTGAACTAACTGTCGAGTGAGTGGGCGCATGACCTCTGCAGACGTAGGCGGACGGATCGGGATATCCAAAATACCCCCTCCCGCCCCTTCACCTCCCCTCCTTCCCGACCCCCCCCCCCCCGCCCCCCCCCCCCACACACACACACACCCACCCAACCCTTTGACTCTGCTTCACAGTACCGTGGCCGCACGTGCCCAACGTCTGAAGACTCCAGACGGACGAGGGACGTATTTCGGATTTCCCGACCCGTCCGCCTACAGCTGCAGAGGTCATGCGGGCAATCACTCCATAGCTAGTTCAGGTCAGGAGGACATCGACATGCAGTGCTTGCCCTTCCCACTGTGTGTGTGTGTGTGTGTGTGTGCGTGCGTGCGTGCGTGCGTGCGTGCGTGCGTGCGTGCGTGCGTGTGTGTGTTTGTGTGTGTGTAGGTTGTGAGTGTGTGGTGGTGTGTGTGCGTGTGTGTGTGTGTGTGTGTGTGTGTGTGTGTGTGTGTGTGTGTGTGTGTGTGTGCGTGTGTGTCTGTGTGTGTGCGTGTGTGTGTGTGTGTGCGTGCGTGTGTGTGGTGTGTGTGTGCGTGTGCGCGTGTGCGTGCGTGCGTGCGTGTGTGTGTGTGTGTGTGTGTGTGTGTGTGTGTGTGTGTGTGTGTGTGTGTAGTGCAGTGTGCGTTTGGGATGTGTGCGTGCGTGCGTGGAGTGTGTGCGTGTCGTGGTTGCGTGCGTGCGTTGGTGTGTGTGTGCGTGTGGTGTGTGTGTGTGTGTGTGTGCGTGGTGGTGCGTGTGTGGTGCGTGCTGCGTTGTGTGGAGTGTCGACCTTGTTGAGTGTGTTGTGTGTGTGTGTGTGTTGTGTGTGTGTGTGTGTGGTTGTGTTGTGTGTCCGTGCGCGTCTGTTGGAAGTGATACGAAACACTTTGAATGACGTGTTGAGTGCAGCCTCCGTGTATTTGTTTATAAAATACAGCCACTAGGCTTTAACCGTTCCCTCCATGATGTCCACCTTTCTCGACCCTCTATCGTTTTTGTCTAACTCGCGTTTGGGCTCCCGCTAGCTGTGCCCGCTTTATAAACAGTTATGTACATCACACTACATGACATCCATACTACATGACATTCACACTACATGACATTCACCCTACATAACATCCACACTACATGACATCACATTACATGACATTCACACTACATTACATCCACATTACATCACGCTGCGTTGCAATCACACTACATGGCATTCACAGTACATTATATTCATACTACATGACATCACACTACATTACATTACAGTACATTAAATTAACATGACATCCATACTGCATGACATTAAACTGCATTACATTACATCACGCTACATTTCATTCGCAATACATTACCTCACTCTACATTACATTCACACTCTACTACACTCACACTACATTACATCACACCATATTACATTCACACTGCACTGCGTTCACACCACATTACATTCACACTACATTACATTCACATCACATTACAGTCACACTTTATGACATTCACACTACATGACATTCACACCACATTACAGTTACACTACATGACATTCACACCACATTACAGTTACACTACACGACATTCACACTACATCACATTCACACGACATTGCATTCACACCACATTACATCACACCACGTTACATTCACACCACACTACATCACACTGCACTGCAATCACACTACATTACATTCACACGCAGACTCATTCACGCTACACCACACCACATTACATTCACACTACATCACATTACCTCACATTCACACCCAGACTCCATCCACCCAACCCACCCCCCCCCCCCCCCCCCCCACTCACCCTTCTGTGTGAGGATGACGGCCAGGCCGACGCCGACAGCCACGACGATGACGACGATGATGAGAGCAGCCACCACCAGACAGTGACGTGTGCGAAGTTTTTGCTGGGCCCAAGG
>JABMCL010003013.1:120000-122500 GCA_018857735.1 Alviniconcha marisindica
GAAAATGAAGACCTGCTGAACACACGGCTGTCGACGTGCAGTAGAGTAGAGTATCAAGAGGCTAGACCTCAAGGTATTCACTGGGTTTAACGAGGTGAAAAGCGCTTGCCTGCGGTTTTCTATTTGGTTTCAGCCAAACGTGCCTAATTCAAAATGTCTCCGTCTGAATACGCGCCGCTGGGGTTTGCTTGAATGGGGCGAACATTTTACCTTAGACGAATAACCGCATAAAAAAATCCCTGCTTAAAGGAGACCGGTTGTAGTGTTGCGATGATCATAAACAAGCTATCTCACAGTGAATCTCACGGCGAGCAGCAGCATTCTGGCTGTTGTTGTTGTGTATTTCAAATGATGTACGTACTTACGTCTGTCTGAATATTGCGTACTTCCCCTACGAATACATAATCCAGATGGAAAAATGAAACGCAATTGCGGAACACAGTCTCAGTCTCCAAAGCATTATCGTATTAAGAACACTTAATCCACCACAAGCAACACACACACACACTCTCCTCCTCTCTCTCTCTCTCTCTCTCTCTCTCTCTCTCTCTCTCTCTCTCTCTCTCTCTCTCTCTCTCTCTCTCACACACACACACACACACACACACACACACACACACACACACACCAGCAGCAGCAACAACAACAACAAAACTAGGAACACACAATCCCTCAAAGAAAAGACAAGAAGAACATTCTGACAAACGAAGCGCTGCATTCTTTTCATTCGACACGAACCGATCCTCGGTGACTGCAGTGGAAGCTAGACCTACCTACCACATTAATAGCAACGGCCCACACACGTCATAATCACCGACACTGACACACGCACAAAACCGCCATGATTTCAGCTGTTGTTTCCCCAGAAACGACCCAAACAGCATCAATCCACAGCCAAAGCAGCAGCGCAATATTTCGACTAAATTAACAACGCGCTTGAATTCAATTATGAGTCGACATCTTCGTGCCAGTCTGCATGCTCACTAGGATACGTCGCCAAAAAGGGAACTCGTGATTCACCTCCCAGACCCAAGGGGCGCAATTCTTTTCTGCCTTGTTCACCATTTGCCTTGCTCCATTGCAAAACCATTTGCCTTGCTCTATTGCAAACGGACACAGCGACAACAGCGATGTTCAGTCACACGACCGGAGACGGTATAGCCTGTACGTATAGTTAGCTCTGACATGACCTGTAACCTACCGCTTCTAACAGCAAAGCAAACACGACTGCAGGTGGGTATCCTCTTCACAGATTTCAGCAGGTACTTTATTTCTGTTTGGACAGTTGCGCTGGCGTGTCGCCTGACGTTAAAGTGGAAAGACAGCGGGAGAAAACAGAAAGAAAAGAATAGTAAGTAAGTTAGCAATCTTGGTGTTTTATGCCCAGTCAACCAGTACGGCTATAATTACCATGGTGAAATACATTTTGTCAGCACGCGATAAACGCTCAGAATATGTACATGCTAAAACTGGTAAGTAAGTAGCTTGGTGTTTTACGCCCAGTCAACCGTTACGGTTATATCAGGGCGAGACAGATTCTGTTATCACTCAGTAAATGTTAAAAATGCGTACGCACTGAAACTGGTATATACACTTATTAAAAAAGAAAAAGAAAAAAAGAAGAGAAACTTTAAAAAAAAGAAGTGATTAAAACACAAATACAACGGTTAAAACTGGTACATCGTCAGATTTTTAAAAACACACTTAAAAAGTGTGTAAAACACAAACAAAACGAAACATTATCCGAAATTTATCCAATGATGTGTCCTGGAATAAAACCCGCAGTGTACTGAGCTGTAAAATATTTCCAAGAAGAACAAAACAAACAAAAAAGGAGAGAAAAATGAAAGAAAAGAAGAAGTAGAAGACGACCCAAGATCCAGCACTATCCATGTCTTGCAACATGTACTACTATCCGACGTTAATCCTCAATTTCCGGTTACGATACTCTCTCAACAACTGAGGAGATAGTCACGTTTCAAGTAGGACTAAGAGGTTACAGCCGACAGAAACACAGCATATCCGTGTGACGCTTATCACAGCTGTGCAATAGTCTCCTTACGCAGAACTTCGACACAAAGCTGACAATTAAGTCTCGCAGAGAAAAGAGGGACAGTGGGCCACGGCGTTCAAAGTCACTCGTGAGATTCAATGTTCTTCTAGTGAGATTCAATGAGATTCAATGTTCTTCTAGTGAGATTCAATGTTCTTCTAGTGAGATTCAATGTTCTTCTAGTGAGATTCAACGTTCAATGTTCTTCTAGTGAGATTCAATTCTAGTGAGATTCAATGTTCTTCTAGTGAGATTCAATGTTCTTCTAGTGAGATTCAATGTTCTTCTAGTGAGATTCAACGTTCAATGTTCTTCTAGTGAGATTCAACGTTCAATGTTCTTCTAGTGAGATTCAATGTTCTTCTAGTGAGATTCAACGTTCAATGTTCTTCTAGTGAGATTCAACGTTCTTGTAGTGAGATTCAACATTCAATGTTCTTCTAGTGA
>JABMCL010003013.1:132500-135000 GCA_018857735.1 Alviniconcha marisindica
GTGTGTGTGTGTGTGTGTGTGTGTGTGTGTGTGTGTGTGTGTGTGTGTGTGTGTGTGTGTGTGTGTCTCTCTTCTCTGTCTGTCTCTGTCTGTCTGTCTGTCTGTCTGCCTGTCTCTGTCTGACTGTATTGTTGTTGTACTGTTGTCTGTCTTCGTTTGTGCTCAATCTGTGTGTGTGTGCGTGTGGTGGTTGTGTGTGTGTGTGTGTGTGGTGTGTCGTATTTATGTATGTGTGTTGTGTGTGTGTGTGTTTGTGTGTGTAGTGAGTGTGTTGTGTATATATTATATGTGTTGTGTGTGTGTGTGTGTGTGTGTGTGTGCGCGGTGGTGTTATGTGTGTGTGTGTGTGTTGTGTGTGTGTGTGTGTGTGTGTGTATGTGTGCGTGCGTATGTGTGTGTGTGTGTGTGTGTGTGTGCGGCGTGCGTGTGTGTGTGGTGTGTGTGTGTGTGTGTGTTGGTGTGTGTGTGTGTGTTGTGTGTGTGTGTGTGTGTGTGTGTCTGTGTGTGTGTGTGTGTGTGTGTGTGTGTGTGTGTGTGCTAGTACAGAACTGACTTGCTGCATTGCGTAACAACTAACACGGCGGCACGAACACCGGTTCCCTGAAAGTGGGTGCTAACCGCTGCACTCAAAGTGCAATGGTGTGAAATCTTTCCACGGAAACTACAAACCGTGCGGTGCGTTCGCCATCGGTGGAAATTGAAATCTCCGCTGAGTGACAGTGCGATGCGTCAGCGGTCTCAGTGCATGTTCAGGTGACACGACCTGTCATTGTCAGGAGGCTGCCTAACACACACCGCACGTCCATTGTCTGGTGGTTCACACACAGGTCAGGCACGAGTGAGTGCATAGGGACACGCATACAGAGAGGGGAGAGGGGGGGGGGGGGCTTGAGAGAGAGAGAGGGGGAGAGAGAGAAGTCGTCGCTGCGTCGACATTTCTGACATCGACTATGTGCATGTGTCAGTGTGTGGGGTGTGTGTGTTGTGTGTGTGTGTGTGTGTGTGTGGTGTGTGTGTGTGAGAGAGAGAGAGAGAGAGAGAGTGAGAGAAGGGGGGTAGCAGAGAGAGAGAGAGAGAGGTGTGTGTGCGTGCGTGCGTGCGTGCGTGGTGTGCGTGTGGTGTGTGTGTGTGTGTGTGTGTGTGTGCTGTTTCGTGCATGTGTGTGCGTGCGCGCGTAGTCGTGTGTGTGTGTGTGTGTGTGTGTGGTGTGTGTGTGTGAGTGTGTTGTGTGCGTTGTGTGTGTATTATCAACAAGCTATTCAATTATGCCTCTGGCACATAATTTATTGTCCACCAGCCATATCACATCAAATCTACAACTTGGCTTTGCACGTAAAACAATCTCATAATGTTGTACTATCAAAGCAAAACTGCCAACACCACAACCTCGCAGAAATACTCTCCATTGTCAATTAGCTGCGGAATCTGTTCATTATAACACTCTCATCCCTAACAACGGGGGAGCTGTCTAGCCAAGACTTCTACTCCGGAAGTTTATGTGGGTCGCCGAGATAAAACGGAAGTGGGAGGGCAGAGGTCAGGTGTGAACCGTAGCTGTAACCTCGAGAGTTGACGTCTTCTGTCTGCGTGTGTGTGCGCGCGCAGGAAACGTCCGGAAATGTGCCGATCGCGCGCTTGAATAGCGCACAGTATACACACTGATTCAACTTGATGCAAACGAAGTGCGGTGCTGTTGCGTTTCAACTGACAAGAGTTTAGCTCACTCAATACTATAATGATCAATACTAGCACAAAAACTAGCACTAGCACAAAGACTTGCACCAGCACACACACTCACATAGAACTTTTTTTTTTAAACACAACCCTTACACTGCCATACTTGCCGCGCCATCACACGGAAGACGACCGACCAAGAAAAGTGCCAAATTTGAAATCGTTAAGGTCTTTCTTCCCCTGTACACGAGCACGTGAAAAAAGAAAAGAAAAAAAGATTCCTGTCAAAATGCACTGTACCGACAGCAGATCTGTTACTAGGACCACCAAAACTGACACGCTCAGTGTTTGCAGGCGTGCATGTGTACACTTCTGGGCCCGGGAATTTCAGTTACCGGCTGGGGCAGTGAAGGGGTTAATTGTTCCTTCGTGCTTGTTTAACGCCGAGTCTTCTCATACTACGCCTGGCGGATGTTGAGATATTCAGATGGGGTGGAGAGAAGCAGGGGAACCTATAGGCTACCTGACGTTGCATTGTCACCACCAGGATGATTTTTGTATGGTAATGGGTACCGATGAGAGTCGTTTCGTGGGTCTTGTTGTTGTTGTTGTTGTTGCTGTATGTTGGTGGTGGTGGTGTAGTGTGGTGTGTGTGTGTGTGTGTGTGTGTGTGTGTGTGTGTGTGTGTGTGTGTGTGTGTGTGTGTGTTGTGTGTGTGTGTGATGTTGTGTTGTGTGTGTGTGTACATGCGTGCGTGCGTCGTGCGGGTTTTTGTGTGTGTGTGTGTGTGTGTTGTGTGTGTGTGTGTGTGTGTATGTGTGACTAT
>JABMCL010003013.1:147500-150000 GCA_018857735.1 Alviniconcha marisindica
AGCTGTGAGAAAGTCGAGGTGGACGTCCTGGGCTCCCGTCCCTAATAAACCTACGGTTTCTGCGGACGTAAAGCAACACTTCAACCCGGAGTTCAACAGAGTTCGGCAGGAGCTGTGAGAAAGTCGAGGTGGACGTCCTGGGCTCCCGTCCCTAATAAACCAACGTTTTCTGTGGACGTAAAGCAACACTTCAACCCGGAGTTCAACAGAGTTCGGCAGGAGCTGTGAGAAAGTCGAGGTGGACGTCCTGGGCTCCCGTCCCTAATAAACCTACGGTTTCTGCGGACGTAAAGCAACGCTGAAACAGGGGTTCCGACAACAGACCGGCTCAGAAGCTGTGAGAAAGTCAGTCGAGGTGGCCGTCCTGGGCTCCTGTCCCTACTGAATAAACCTACAGTTTCTGTGGAGGTAAAGCTCAACACTTCAACCAATCACCAACTGACCAGCCGCTTCACCACTAGTCAGTCAATCGCAACGATGACAACAACGATTCAGTCAGTTGAGGATGACTCGCTTCCCAAAACAACCGAGAATGACTCGAGATCGCGTTTTTGTCGTCTTACTCACATGCACACGGACCTTGCCGACACTAGCGATAAACACACACACTGACCCGACACACACACACACACGCACTAACTGAAAAAACAGTTTCCTTTGTAAGCTGGCACAAACGATGGTAGCCGCTAAAGAGCTGACGTCGTGACATCACCAGACAGAATGAACGGTGGTGTGAGCGGCGAGAATGGCGATAGGACATTAGCCATATTTCAGTTGTTGTCTACGGCGCGCCCACCTCAGTCGTATAGACTGAGAAATATTTCAGTCGGTCTCTCCGCTGTGCTCCGACAAACGCCGACCGGTATATGTGTGTGTGTGTGTGCGTGCGTGTGTGGATATCTGAAAGTGAACTAAACAAATCGCTCCTCTTCTCTATTCTCTCTTGCATGTGTCACTAACCTTGCGTGCGCGTGCGTGTGTGTGTGTGTGTGTATGTATGAGAGAGAGAGAGAGAGAGTTGTGTGTGTGTGTGTGTGTGAGAGAGAGAGAGAGAGAGAGAGAGAGAGAGAGTTGTGTGTGTTTCACGGAGTGTTTTCCGTCAGTTCATTCTTGCCTGTATTGTATTCTCTGTCTTGCGGACTCCGCCATCAAATTGCCGCACGAAACTTCAGCCGGCCCGGTAAGTCAAGTATTTTATAATGCCTGATCAACATCGAAGACCGTAACGTGATTATTTTCACGGGGAGCCGGCGCCGCGAAGCACAGTCAGTTAAGGCGTCAAATCCATCGCAAACCAAGTCTGATTCACTGTCCATGGTATGCACCATTTCACATGCTTTGAGAAGAGAGTGAGTGAAAAACTGCCGGCAATGATGCTACCGCCGACACTGACTCCGTCATGCACTGAAGTCTAACATGAATGAATCAAAACGAAATATTTATAAGAAATAATTTTTAAAAAAGGGGTGGGGGGTGGGGGTGGGGTGGGGGGTGGGGGGGTGGGGGGGTAGAACGAAGAAGAAGTCTTGGCAGCAGAAGAAGCATGAAAAGCTGTAGGTGACCCTGCCTTTCCAAAATGATGACTCGAGTCGGATGGATACTAAGACACTTTCTCATTGCAGCTTTTGTTTTCTTTTTCTTTTTTTCTTCTTCTTCTTTTTTTAAGGGAGCTTCCATTTCTTCTTCTTCTTCTTCTTCTTCTTCTTCTTCTTCTTATTATTATTATTATTATGTTTGATTTTCGGTTTTCAGCAAAATCGGATTGTCCAGTCTTTCAGTTTTGCGTCGGACACACAAAATGTTTATTAATGTCATTAAAAGGTGTATTAAACATGCACCCGCCTGTTGCTAAAGACTGTATGATAATCAACGAAAACTTTGTTTGGCCGATTATTCAAAATCAGAGCCACTGTGCGTGGTTGCGACTTCACGTTGTTATAATAACAGGACCAGTGAACCATTTTTTTGGGATAATTTTTGATCAATTTGCATCATTGTAAAGAAATGTCATGCTCTCGACTGTGATACAACTATCTCAAAAAGAAAAACGGTATCGACGTGACTCATTTCGGAAGGTAGCGTGACATATACTAAAGCGTTTCAGGCAGGCTTTTGAAATGGGAACTTTCGATGACCCTTGGCTCTCAGCGGAGAGAAAACCTTCAACCTGAGCAGTCCCCGTGTCCGCATTGCTGTTCGATAATTACATTTTGCATCTTTCTATCTTCCGCACAGGGTCACCCCAGTCCGAACAAATCACACAGCGAGAGAGAGGGCAGGGGAAAGAGAGAAAGAGGGAGGGAGGGAGGGAGGGAGGGAGGGAGAGAGAGAGAGAGAGAGAGAGAGAGAGAGAGAGAGAGAGACAGACAGACAGACAGACAGACAGACAGACAGACAGACAGACAGAGACACAGACAGACAGACAGACAGACAGACAGAGACAGAGAGACAGAGACACAGAGAGACACAGAGAGACACAGAGAGAGACAGAGACAGACAG
>JABMCL010001620.1:0-10000 GCA_018857735.1 Alviniconcha marisindica
CCATAGCCCAAATAAGCCTTAGTCTCTCTCGCCAAAATCTCACCCACAGTCATAGCCTTAGTCTCTCTCGCCATAGTCTCACCCATAGTTATACCCCTAGTCTCTCTCGCCATAATCTCACCCATAATCATAGCCTTAGTCTCTCTCGCCATAGTCTCACCCATAGTCATAGCCCTAGTCTCTCTCACCATAATCTCACCCATAGCCATAACCTTAGTCTCTCGGCTCGCCATAGTCTCACCCACAGTCATAGCCTTTGTCTCTCCCGCCATAGTCTCCCCCATAGTCATAGCCTTAGTCTCACTAGCCTGCTCGTTTTGCTCTTCGACTCTCATTTCTCATCAACCGTAGCTTTATTTGCTGGGGCTGTCCGATGACTTTGCCCCTCCCCCCCCCCCCCCCCCCCCCCCCCCCCACCCCTCGATTCCCCCCCCCCTCCCCCACCTACCCGCCCCAAATAAGTGAATTATTGAAATGGCCGCTTACACCGTTGCTCAGATTAATACAAAAACTCTCAGGCTGAGTAGTCCCCCCGACTTTGGGTATTGAAAAACCGTTGCTTTTAAGCTTTTTGTTTTGGTGTTTAGGGTTGTCGGCGAGGTCTGTTGGCTTTGTCCTTAACGTGTTGGAAAAGGCGTGTTTGCCGAGCTTGGGGAGCGGCGATAGCTCAGTGGTTAGGACGCCGGACTCCCAGCAGACAGGACTCGTTGGCGAGGTCTGCTGGCTTTGTCCTTAGCGTGTTGGAAAAGGCCTGCTTGCCTAGCTTGGGGGGCGGCGATAGCTCAGTGGTTAGAGCGCCGGACTCCCGGCAAGAGCGGCGGGAAAATTGTCTTCTCCAGGGTCAACATTCTGTGCTGACTCTTACTTCGGTATCCGTTCCACCCCCGTGTTACCGCAGTAGCACTGACGTAAAAGATCCCGGTCATTCGGCCAAAAGTTCACTGAGGTGGCAGGTTACAGACTGATAAACACGCATGCACCCTACGTGTGTGGCTTTGCATGAAGTGACGTGACATGGTGCGTGGTTGTATGGCGTACACAGAACGCGCCGAGACGGCAGCAGTTTCACGTGGCATCAGCCATGTAACAACCAAACAGTGCTGTACGTAGACCACTTGGCGGTGGATATTGAAAACGCGCTATCGAAAGCTATAGTCACTCGATCATTTAAAATCGCATGTGACAAAAGTGCAGTGAGTCTGCTCGAGAGCGGAGAATAGTACTATAATTAGTAAGGCGATCGTCACTGATACTTTGTAAGCCGGTTTGGCCTAGCGGTAAGGCGTTAGGCTGGTAAGCGGAAGGACCTCGGTTCGATACCGCTTCGGCTCTCCTTTCTCTTCGGAAAGGTTGTGGTTTCTGGACACTGTCTTGTGACTTTGTCCATCGCTTCCTGCTGATACAATAAATGGCTCTCATCGCTGCCCATCTTAATGCAGGAGTCATTCTGGTGGTGACAATGTATATAATCTCCCTCTCCCCCCACCTCCATATCCCCCCCCCACCCCCACACCCCCTTCTCCCCGTGCCTAATAAGCCTCATGGTTTCTGTGGACGTTAAGCACCATGTTTACTTACTTACACTGATACTGGGTACAGAGTCCAGGAGCTGTGTGAGAGCCGAGGTGGCTGTCCTGAGCTCCCCGTCCTAATGAGCCTTATGGTTTCTGTGGACGTAAAGCAACACTGAACCATGCTTACGCATTGGTCACAGTTTGTCCCTAATATATCAACCCGACATCCGAGGACATTAAGCTCTACATCATTATCATCAATACTGGGTGACCCAGCTGGGGAAGGCTACAACAAGTGTACACAAAATGCAATCGAGAACGCTAACTAATCGTGTTTTGACCTTGTTTAAAGGAAAAGTCCAAGGTTTCTAAATATGCAAAATGACCATCGAAATGATTGACACTAGTTTGAGATTTAATGAAATAAAAAATAAAAATAAAAATGTTTATGTTGGTTTTTAATCGATGGTCATTTTGCATTTTCTGTAGGCTGGCCGAGACTGCTGTCTCGGGTTTTCCATTAGTCGCGTGACTTTCTCGGAAGTGACGTCAGTCTGGGGAGTCAGTGCGGTTGCCATCTTAGATTGTTCATTGAATGTGTATGCGTGTGGTCGACAAAAGCTCTAACCATGCCGGCCTACTGTGTTGCAGCAAACTGTAACAACTCACAAGTAACCCAAAGCATAACTATGCACGAGTTCCAGCGGAATCGACCCGCTGTGAGGCGAAAATGGGTCAAATTTGTACAATTCAAACGAGCTGACTTTGATGCTGCGCCTCAGTCACGCCCATTTGTGTAGCGAGCACTTCGCTGAGTGCGATTTCGTAAACTTTATGGCGGAATGGGGTTTGATTCAAAGCGGAATTTGTAGGGCTGTCCACAGGGTAACCGACTTGGAAAAAATCCAGTTCGAATCTCCAAGGATGAAGCTGACGAGCAGCAAGCGCACAGCATGATACCCAAATGAGAGATACACTATACCCTGAAACAAGCGCTAACAAGGCAAAGACAAAAATCTAACACGAATGCCTACGGCAGAAAAGGCCGTGAAAGAAAGAGATTAAAAAGCTTGGCAAGAAGAAAGACAGACCAAATGCCTGTGGCAAAGAAAGAAAGACCAAACCACCAATGCTGGTGGAAACGAAAATGGCTGCCCTAATCAAGGCAAGCAAACAGCTGACACCAAATGAAAGAAACAAAACAGTGAAACCACCATCAAAACCCCAAACTATTGCCTACCTGCAAGCATAAGGTGGAAAAAACAACAACACAAAAACACACCACCAAATCACATCTAACAGACTACTGTCTGCAACAAAAGAGTGGACGACTACAGAGCAAAAATAACTGTGCCAACGACAAACAGATGGAAAGCCAAACTAACCATAACTAACTCTAAACTAACCCCTCACTAACCCGGTTTCCATCTAGAAAAACAACGGCTGCAGACTGATAAAGTAAAACGCTAATCGGGACTACCGATTACAAAGTATCGGGATGTGAACAAATGCAGACGACAAGAGAAATACAAAATGGCTGCCCTAATCAGGCAAGCTAACAAGCTGGTACGAAATAGCCGATAAACCTAAGATAAAAAAGAAAGAACGCATGGTGAAAAAGAAGGGGCAAAGAGAGGGAAAACAACAACAACAACAACACAACAACAAAAGAAAGAGGAGGCAAGTAATGTCAGCGAGCAACGGGACAAAGGCTGGATACACGTAATCCGTGTACACGATACAACCCACTTAGCAGTGACAACAACACGGCAGGGCAACAGACGCTTACGAACTATCCCACACAAAGAAAGAAAGAATGAGAGGTCTCGTTAAACATCGAGACTGACTACCCCCCCCCCCCCCCCACCCCCCCAACCCCCCCAACCCAGGGAGGCCACGAAATCGCTAGTCTATTGAACTAGAACGAACAAAACTTTTTTTTACATATGATGAAACAAACATGGATAAATTGAAAATAAAATAAAACACCCAATAAAGGCAGGCTCCCTGATGAGGTCTAGCCTGTTGTGAAAGCTAGAGTAAACAGAACGAAAAGACTGAAACGCCACGCACCTAACAAGGCTCGAGAAAGATGAAATAACAAGGAGGAAATAAACAAAGGCCCAACTACTGACAATGGCGTCGGAGCTTCATCCTTGGAGATTCGAACTGGATTTTTTCCAAGTCGGTAACCCTGTGGTATAGCCATTTTGCAGCGACCCCCAGAGTGACGTAGTGCGCATATGCACATGATTTTCAGCGTCATGGCGACGCTTTGGTACGGCAGAAATGCCTGTTTTCGTGCATTTATAACCCTCAGATCACAATTTCACCTACATCATTGTTCTCAGCGAACTTTAACGGAAATCGTGTCAAAAATCACCCCAAACCTTGGACTTGTCCTTTAAAAGACTGAAATGCCCGTGTGTTCGAAACAAACGGAATTTGTTTTAAATTTTATGAGCGTTTGCAATGAGCTTAGCTTGTTTAATGCTCATGCCGCGTTGATTACGTTTGTACAAGAACTTGAATACTGAAACTGTGTTTAAACTAATCGTGAGTATGTGCTTAGGAATGTATCAGCGTTGCTGAATATATTATAAGCGCTTTTCCTTTTTCTTTTCCTGTTTTAACTTTTCTTTTTTCTTTTTCATAATGTACAGCGTCGTAGGATCGTAAATTTTCACGGTGTATAGCGCTATATAAGAGTTATTATTATTATTATCATCATCGTCATCATCATCATCATCATCATCGTCATCATCATCATCATCATCATCAAAAGCAGTAGTAGTATCGTATGTCAGAGACCAAAGATTCTAATTCTATCAGTACGATTTCATGCGTAGAAGGCCTACGTGGAATCAAACGTGGTCTAAGAGTTACTACTTACCAGTGCAGATTATCGCCAGCCTTTGGCGACACATTCTGCAGCCAGAACACACGTGCAGCCAGTTCAGTCAGTGACCTCAAAATACCGCGCTGGTCGTTTCGCGGTGGCGGCAGCGTGCTCGAACAGCAGATGACGAACACCTGTGAGTTTACTGGGTGCAGAAACCACTCACGATAAGCGTGCTGTTTTAGGCTATACAACTTCAGGGACATCCAATCTCTCTCTCTCTCTCTCTCTCTCTCTCTCTCTCTCTCTCTCTCTCTCTCTCTCTCTCTCTCTCTCTCTCTCTCTCTATAAGCGTGCTGTTTTAGGCTATACAGACTCAATCTCTTCTCTCTCTCTCTCTCTCTCTCTCTCTCTCTCTCTCTCTCTCTCTCTCTCCTCTCTCTCTCTCTCCTTCTAGATAAGCTCGTTTTAGGCTATACAACTTCAACACACTCTCATCTCTCTGCTCTCTCCTCTCTCTCTCTCTCTCTCTCTCTCTCTCTCTCTCTCTCTCTCTCTCTCTCTCTCTCTCGATAAGCGTGTTTTAGCTATACAACTCAGGGACATCCAATCTCTCTCTCTCTCTCTCTACTCTCTCTCTCTCTCTCTCTCTCTCTCTCTCTCTCTCTCTCTCTCTCACGATAAGCGTGCTGTTTTAGGCTATACAACTTCAGGATCATTCTCTCTCTCATCTCTCCTCCTCTCTCTCTCTCTCTCTCTCTCTCTCTCTCTCTCTCTCTCTCTCTCTCTCTCTCTCTCTCGATAAGCGTGCTGTTTAGGCTATCCAACTTCAAACCGCTCTCTCATTCTCTCTCTCTCTCTCTCTCTCTCTCTCTCTCTCTCTCTCTCTCTCTCTCCTCTCTCTCTTCTCTCGATAAGCGTGCTGTTTTAGGCTATGAAACTTCAGGAACCATCTCTCTCTCTCTCTCTCTCTCTCTCTCTCTCTCTCTCTCCTCTCTCTCTCTCTCTCTCTCTCGATAACGTGCTGTTTTAGGCTAACAACTTCAGGGACGTTCAATCTCTCCTCTCTCTCTCTCTCTCTCTCTCTCTCTCTCTCTCTCTTCTCTCTCTTCTCTCTCCTTGTTTTCGGTTTACTGATGTCCATTTTAACATGGTTTGTATTAATGTACATGTACTCAACATACTGTAGCTCATTGTATCCTTAGTTAATAGTAGTTTCCCTCAGGGCGAGGGCTGGATGTAAAAAGACCTCGAGTCTTCTCCACTACCTTCGTAAAATAAAGTTTATTCATTCTCTCTCTCTCTCTCTCTCTCTCTCTCTCTCTCTCTCTCTCTCTCTCTCTCCCTCTCTCTCTCTCTCACGATAAGCGTGCGTTTAGGCTATACAATCAGACGTCAGTCTCTCTCTCTCTCTCTCTCTCTCTCTCTCTCTCTCTCTCTCTCTCTCTCTCTCTCTCTCTCTCTCTCTCTCTCTCTCTCAGCTCCTTCAAGCGTAAACTTCGTGCACACCTTGAAGTAGTTACACTGGATGGATTGTGACATAATACTGCTAGGGAAAGAGAGACAGACTGAGGTTTTCGAGTGATTGCCATTGCAATGACTGGTAAGTAAGTAAACATGGTGCTTAACGTCCACAGAAACCACAAGGCTTATTAGGGACGGGGAGAAGGGGGGTATGGAGGTGGGGGAGAGGGAGATTATATACCTATCGCTACACTGTCACCACCAGAATGACTCCTGCATTAAGATGGGCAGCGATGAGAGCCATTTTAATGTATCAGTAGGAAGTGATGGACAAAGTCACAAGACTGTCAACAAACCACAACCTTTCTGAAGAGAAAGGAGATCCGAAGCGGTATCGAACCGACGTCCTTCCGCTTACCAACCTAACGCCTTACCGCTAGGCCAAACCGGCTCACAACCAATGACTGGTGATGATGATGATGATATGGGCCCTCATGTCCTCGGATGTCGGGTTGACATATTAGGGACAAACTGTAAGAAGTTCTTAAAAGTAAAGATGAGTGGGGGGGGTCGGGGAATCGCTTCAGCTTCAGTACGTGTAATCATGTCCGGGGGGCAGCAAGGCGCCTACTGTTGGATAAAAAAGACATTCTGTCGTTGGGGGTGCATTTTACTGCGGATAAAAAACGACGACCACCTGCTCACAGCTGTAAATGGGCCTGTAATGAGGGCGGCCGCATACATTAAAAAATTGTTAATCCATCCAGCTTTTTTAGTAAAAGGAAGAAACCTTAAAAAGCTGGTCATAGTTTAGACATTCTGCTCCCCAGCCACGCAGCCGGGGAGCGACGCAGTCGGTCGCCATTCCAGTTTCAACATGCGTGACGTGTTCTGGGCGACAACGACGCGCCTGCTACTGTTAAAAATCCATTGTTTGGATACACATCTATTTACAGTTAAAAGGAGACGAAAACGTCTCGTGGCCTTAAAACATAGGCATTTTTTTTTCTTCATACTATGCAAAAGTCGCAGTTAAAAGGAGACAAAAAGTCTCGTGGCTTTGAAAAACGACAACCACATAGGCATCTGGATATTCATACTATGCAAAAGTCGCATAGTAATCTTACATAGGTTAGTAACATATTATGGGGTTTGTTATTATTAAGGAAAGAGGAGTAAGGCACTTGCCGCGTTGGAGCGTTGGTCACGCTCGGCAGGCACGGCGGCGAGTTAGCGGTGTTCAGGGAGCTGAACACAGCGCTTTCTTCACCGAGCCCTGTCGTCAATGGAGGTCACCCTTCGCTGCCCCCAACACATAGTATGACCCCGGCAGGTCACTGGGGAGCGGCGGGTGACCTAATATGGACGTCACGGGGTGCTCTTCATTCTACAGCCATGGGACAGCTGTAGATCAGTTTGGCGGCGGCACGGAGAAGGCTCCAGCCCTCTCGCTGGTGACGCACTGCCAGGCTTTGGATGCACAGGGGTAATCTCAGGCTGATGAGTTTGTCAGTCAGGGGTTTAACCTGATCTGTACAGTTTTTGCACTTGAACAATACATGGTAAAATGGTACTAACTCACCGCATACACAGGGTGTGGGCACGAACATGACCCTCCACCCGTCCATGTGTATCCGGTGCATGATTCGTGCAAGGTGTGTCCAGGGAAGAAGATTCCGTCCCTGCAGGGGGAGGTCCGATCGGCCCAGTCTCTGGCTAGTGCCTGGGTGCGAAATTCCCCCCCCCCCCCCCTCCACACCTGCACAGTTAACCTGGAATAAATATCGGCCAGGTCGAGATTGACTGCCACAGACTCGGTTCCCTTGGCCCCTCTCTTCGCTGTGCCCTGTCAGCCTTCTCGTTGCCGGAGAGACTGACGTGTGCTGGCACCCACTGGAAGCGTACTTCCGTACCGCGGGTGATCAGCTGGTGTGTCGTGGTCACGATCTCGCTCACCAGATCCTCCCGTGCGTTGGCAGTCGGATCCGATGGAGAAGAGCGCGGCCTTGGAGTCGCTACAGATGACTATAGCTGACGGCGGTGTATGAATGGCACTCATATGTTGTAGTCGCCGTAGTCGTTCCCATCCACAAGCACGGCAAACCCAGGAAGGAGCTCGGCAGCTACCGGCCCATCTCCCTCACTTCCCATCTGGGAAAGGTGTTCGAGAGGGTGGTCAAACACCGTCTCGAATACTTCTGCGAGTCGAAAAAAGTCTTTCCTGCATGTCAGGCCGGCTTCCGACGGGGGCGGGGTGTCACGGACCATCTGGTAAAGCTGGGAGAACACATCGGGAGGGCGTTAGGGAAGAGGAAGGTCCTCTTGTCTTGCTTTTTCGACGTTTCTCGAGCTTACGACCAGGTCTGGCACGCTAAGCTGCTGCAGAAACTCCAGAAAATAGGCATTTCTGGTAAGATGTACGACTACATCAAGACGTTTCTATCCGGGCGCTCGATGCAGGTCCGGTGGAAAGGGGCCATGTCCGCTGTGAAAACAGTGAGTATGGGTGTCCCACAGGGTTCGGTCATTGCGCCGCTACTCTTCAACATCATGGTCCACGACGTCGTCACGGCAGTGACTGGGAAGGTGGTCATGGAGGGCTCGTTTTTTCTGTTGTTGGGTCTGGTGACTCCGGCTACCCGGTGGCCCCCAGACTCAAGATCCTTTTTGACCAGCCGCAGTTCCTCGCCCCACATGGGGATGGGTCCTACGACTCCTTCAACCACAGGACGTGGGATTCTGGCACCGATGGGGACTCCCCCAGGGAGCGCTTCCAGTCGTGCCAGTTTGGTTTGCTGGTCCTCCGTGGAGCACCCAATCAACCACTTCCCGGACGGGGAGGAGTCTTATGGAGCTGACGGCTCCAACCGCGTTGGCCAGCAGCTGGCTACGGTGCCAAGGGCCCAGCTTGTGTAAGAAACGGGCCGTTCCGCCACCGAGATCGTGGATCACGACCGGGTGGTCAACAAAAGCGGGAGCCCTGGAGCCCTGTTGTGACGGCATCCTGCGGTAGCCACCCTGAGCGTCGTTCCTTGGTTCGTTGGTCGCCTTCCGACGACCGACCTTTCTGCGCCGCCTTGGGAGCGGCAGGCGCGTGCGTCTTGTCCTTCTTGGCAGGAGGAGGGGGCAAGCCCACCCACCTCCCCTTTGTCTACTTGGGCAGCAGACCGTGGAGTGGCGACCGAGATCGCAGTCTCGGACGTCACGGACTTGGTCGGGCTGGCTGGGGCGGACGACGGCGCCGAAGCGTCAGTCATCCCACCCTCCCCGATTTTAGAAATTTTGAGCGGGGTTTGGGAGGCAACTCCCTCCGCCCCGGAGCTCCCGCTGGGGCGCCTTCTCTTGCCTCTGGAAAGGCAGTCCTCACTCTCCGACCCGGAGGAATCCCCGGGGGAGGGAGGGGTAGACTTGAGGGGGCCAGGCCCCTGCGTCTTGCCAGTGTCAACTGGCCCGTCTTCCACGACATCACCTCCCGGGTCGGGCGGGATCTCGGCGGGCACTAGGCCCTCCTCCATGCCGCTAACCAGGAAGCGAATCTACTAACACCTTATGTAAGAGATCAGCCTACTGATCCGCCACTACCGACCTGGGGGGTAGATAGACCTGCACAGAGAGGGGGACCTGCACACAGAACCAACTGAGAGGGGCAAGTACCCTCTGAGGGGGATCCTGCACACAGAGGGGGGTGACAGAGGGCGGAAGACCTGCACACAGGAGAGGAAGGGGCAAGTAACCACTGAGGGGGAACCTGCACACAGAGGGGGGTTTACAGATGGACTTGCATGCAGAAGGGAGGGGAGACTACCCAGTGAGCCGGGGGAACCTGCGCAGAAAAGGGGGAGGTAACCCTGCACAGAAAGCGCGGGAAGTCTGCAAACAAAGGAAGAGACACACCTGTCAGACAATGGAAATGACACGCCGGCACAAAAAGGGCGGGAAAGACCTAAACAAAAGAAAAAAAACCTACAGTGGCGGGAAGGACCTGAACAAAGGAAAAACCTACACAGGGGACGCGAAAGTCTAGAGCTAAAAACCTGCAAACTGCGTGGGGAATACACACATACACAAAACACTAGATACCTAATCGACTTTGCTGAAATAGGGCAACAACAAAATCACATACGTACACAAAACAATAGATGGGGGGCTAAATACCTAATCGACTTTGCTGAAAAAGCAACAA
>JABMCL010001620.1:15000-22500 GCA_018857735.1 Alviniconcha marisindica
GGAGTGGTCCGGCCACCCACCGTCGACCAGTCATCCTGTCCCTTTGCCCTTCTTCACCGACTGTGGCGACAGCTAGCGGGTGCGAGCGGCCGGCAGTTTGGGGAAGTGGACCGTTCTGTGTCTTTTGGGCGCCACGCTGGGCCGCGCCCGGGGCGTCAGGGCGGTGTCCATGCGGTCCAGCACGTCCTGGCGACCCACCGCCTGAAGGGCGGTGCGCATGTCCTCCAGGCACGCGCGGGTGTGCAGGCGGCGCCACCTGGCGAGGCTTTGGCGAGCCTGCTCCTCCATGTTGTGCCGCATGAAGCGCGTGCTGATGTCGTCGATGTCGTCGGTGATGATGTGGTGGCCGCGGGGTGGGTGGAAGGGCAGGGCGTGGTAGAGGCGCATCCAGTCCGTGTCGATGGTCTGGGCCACCAACTGGCACACCGTGTCCAGTTTGTCTGCAACACCCACGAAACCGGTCTGTACAAAAAGGAAGAGCTGGGCCAAGATTTTGACCCGTCCCTAATAAGCCACCTCGCTTCTGCGGACGTAAAGCAAAATGGTCCAAGATTTTGAATCTCAGGAGCTGTGTGAACAGGGAAGTGGGCCTGGGGTCTCATCCCTATCCCCCCCCCCCCCCCCCCGTCCCTAATAAGCCATACGGTTTCTGTGGACGCAAAACACCACGAAAGAAAGAAGTCTTTGAATCAAAGCTCAGGAGCTGTGTGAAAGTCGAGGTGGCCGTCCTGGGCTCCCCGTCCCTAATAGTCCTTATGGTCTGTGTGGATGTAAAGCAAGATGTGAAGAAGATTTTGAAGCAAAGCTCAGGAGCTGTGTGAAAGTTGAGGTGGCCGTCCTGGGATCCCCGTCCCTAATAGTCCTTATGGTCTGTGTGGATGTAAAGCAAGACGTGAAGAAGATTTTGAAGCTGAGCTCAGGAGCTGTGTGAAAGAGGTGGACCTGGGCTCCCGTCCCTAACACTAGTCCCTACGGTCACTGTGGAAGAAAAGCGACACTGAAGAAGAAGACATTGAGGTGTCAGCTGGTTTGGCCCGGCGGTAATTAGGCATTGCGTGTGGCTGTATGTGGGTGCCTGTGTGTCTCACCTTTCTTGCTCTCCATGTGCTTTGCTTCCTTCGTTAGCCAGTGGCTCGGGGAGGCAGTAAGAAAACATTGTGCTTAGCGTCCATAGAAACTATAAGACTTTTTACCATAAGACTCATGGCTTTCGCACCTTCTCTTGCTTTGGACCCCACATTTGGAATTCACTCCCACAAGACCTTAGACACTGCTCAACCCTGTCATGTTTTAAAGACAAACTGAAAACCTTCCTCTTCTCACAGTATTTCCATCCTAATTAATATCAGTACCCAGTTTCTGCTACAGTCATTGTGTGTGTGTGTGTGTGTGTGTGTGTGTGTGTGTGTGTGTGTGGTGTGTGTGTGTGTGTGTGTGTGTGTGTGTGTGTGTGTGTTGCTGTTTGTTTTTGTATAACACTTTATGTAAATCGTTTGGTAGGACTATGCTCTACATGTGTATAGAATATCATATTTAGGTTAATATGTATCATGTGAGCGCTCAGGGCGTTGATGAGCGCACGATAAATGTACATTATTATTATTATTATTATTATTAGGGGGGAAGGGGGTATGGAGGTGGGGGAAGAGGGAGATCATATACCCATCGCTACACTGTCACCACCAAAATGACTCCTGGAGAATCAGGCGTGCCGCGTGTCAATATCTGCCTGGTGTAACCGCCATGGTTGACTGAGCGGAAAAGAATTATTTCCTTTTCGTGTGTCTGTATGTAGGTGTCTGTGTGTCTCACCTTTCTGGGGTTTTCCATGCCGGCAGAGAGTGCAGCGTGTCGCCGAGACACAGGATAGATGTGTGTCTGTATATAGGTGTCTATGTGTCTCACCTTTCTTGCTCTTCTTGCCAGCAGACAGTGGAGCGTGTCGCCGAGACACAGGATCGATGTGTGTCTGTATGTAGGTGTGGGTGTGTCTCACTTTTTTCCGCTCTTGTGGCACGGTGGCGCGTGTCACACTAAAAGCAGGTATGCCGCGTGTCTGTATGTAGGTGTCTGTGTGTCTCACCTTTCTGGGGTCTTCCCTTCTGGCAGAGAGTGGATCGTGTTACCGAGACACAGGATTGATGTGTGTCTGTATGTAGGTGTCTTTGTGTCTCACCTTTCTTGTGTCTTCTTGCCGACAGACAGTGGTGCGCGTCGCCGAAACACAGGATTGATGTGTGTCTGTATGTAGGTGTCTTTGTGTCTCACCTTTCTTGTGTCTTCTTGCCGACAGACAGTGGAGCGTGTCGCCGAAACACAGGATAGATGTGTGTCTGCATGTATGTGTTTGTGTCTCACCTTTCTGTTTTTCCCCTGCTGGCAGAGAGTGGAGCGTATTACCGAGACACAGGATAGATATGTGTGGCTGTATGTAGGTGTCTGTGTGTCTCACCTTTCTGTTTTTTTTCCCTGCCGACAGAGAGTGGAGCGTGGCACCGAAACCCAGGACTGATGTGTGTGTCTGTATGCAGGTGTCTGTGTGTCTCAAGATGTCTTGTGTGTCTCACCTTTCTTGCCCTTCTTGCCGGCAGCCAGTGTCGCGTGTCGTGGGGAGGCAGGCATGCCGTGGAAGATCTTCTTGAGCGTGTCAGGCGCCACCTTGAGGCGGTGGATCTCCCGCAGCTTCTCCAGGCAGGCGTCTGCTCTCTCCACCTCCACCTCCGCCTTCCGACCCGCCTTGCGTGCCGCCCGCAACTCCGCGCGGGTCCGCTCCACCTCCTGGCCCAGCTGGTGGCTCCTGCCACAGCCACATCGTCACAGCACAGGGATAATGACACTGGGGTTTGTATAGCGTCCGCCACACCGTCACAGCACAGGGATAATGACACTGGGGTTTGTATAGCGTCCGCCACACCGTCACAGTACAGGGATAATGGCACTATAGCGCCTGCCACACCGTCACAGCACAGGGATAATGACACTGGGGTTTGTATAGCGTCCGCCACACCGTCACAGTACAGGGATAATGGCACTATAGCGCCTGCCACACCGTCACAGCACAGGGATAATGGCACTATAGCGCCTGCCACATCGTCACAGCACAGGGATAATGACACTATAGCGCCTGCCACATCGTCACAGTACAGGGATAATGGCACTATAGCGCCTGCCACACCGTCACAGCACAGGGATAATGACACTGGGGTTTGTATAGCGTCCGCCACACCGTCACAGTACAGGGATAATGGCACTATAGCGCCTGCCACACCGTCACAGCACAGGGATAATGGCACTATAGCGCCTGCCACATCGTCACAGCACAGGGATAATGACACTATAGCGCCTGCCACATCGTCACAGTACAGGGATAATGGCACTATAGCGCCTGCCACATCGTCACAGTACAGGGATAATGGCACTATAGCGCCTGCCACATCGTCACAGTACAGGGATAATGGCATTTTTATAGCGCCGCCACATGGGTCACAGTACAGGGATAATGGCACTGGGGTTTGTATAGCGTCCGCCACACCGTCACAGTACAGGGATAATGACACTGGGGTTTGTATAGCGTCCGCCACACCGTCACAGTACAGGGATAATGACACTGGGGTTTGTATAGCGTCCGCCACATCGTCACAGCACAGGGATAATGACACTGGGGTTTGTATAGCGTCCGCCACACCGTCACAGTACAGGGATAATGGCATTTTTATAGCGCCGCCACACCGTCACAGCACAGGGATAATGACACTGGGGTTTGTATAGCGTCCGCCACACCGTCACAGTACAGGGATAATGGCACTATAGCGCCTGCCACACCGTCACAGCACAGGGATAATGGCACTATAGCGCCTGCCACACCGTCACAGACAGGGATAATGGCACTATAGCGCCTGCCACACCGTCACAGCACAGGGATAATGGCACTATAGCGCCTGCCACACCGTCACAGCACAGGGATAATGGCACTGTAGCGCCTGCCACACCGTCACAGCACAGGGATAATGGCACTGTAGCGCCTGCCACACCGTCACAGCACAGGGATAATGGCACTATAGCGCCTGCCACACCGTCACAGCACAGGGATAATGGCACTATAGCGCCTGCCACACCGTCACAGTACAGGGATAATGGCACTGTAGCGCCTGCCACACCGTCACAGTACAGGGATAATGGCACTGTAGCGTCTGCCATACCGTCACAGTACAGGGATAATGGCACTGCAGCGTCTGCCATACCGTCACAGCACAGGGATAAGTAAGTAAACATGGTGCTTAACGTCCACAGAAACCAGAAGGCTCATTAGGGACGGGGAGAAGGGGAGGGGGGGGGGGGGGGGTATGGAGGTGGGGGAAGAGAGAGATTTATATACCTATCGCTACACTGTCACCACCAGAATGGCTCCTACGTTAAGATGGGCATCGATGACAGCCATTTTAATCTTTCGTTAATTATGAGGGACAAAGACACAAGACAGTGTCCACAAATCACAGCCTTTTTGAAGAGAAAGGAGACCCAAGCGGAATCGAACCGAGGTCCTTCTGCTTACCAGCCTAACGCCTTACCGCTAGGCCAAACCGTCACAGCACAGGGATAAGTAAGTAAACATGGTGCTTAACTGCGTCGGTGAGGCGGTTTGGCCTAGCGGTAAGGCGTTAGGCTGGTAAGCAGAGGGACCTGGTTCGAATCCGCTTCGGCTGTCCTTTCTCTTCACTAGCTGTTGTCTGTGAGGGAAAAAGTCACAAGACAGTGTCCACAAGCCACAACCTTTTCGAAGAGAAAGGAGAGCCTAAGCGGAATCGAACCGAGGTCCTTCTGCTTACCAGCCTAACGCCTTACCGCTAGGCCAAACCGGCTCACAAAGAGACGATGGCACTGGGGTGTCTACAGCGTCTATAATGCAACAGGGGGAATCCACAAAATAGAAACATCTCTTTTTTTTCTCCCCTTTTTTTCTTCTTTCTTTTTTCCCTTTCTATATCTGTTTCTCTTCACATGCACGCACGGAGGATCGCGCGCGCGCGCACACACACACACACACACAACATACACACATATGCACACACTCAAGCGGCGCACACACTCACACACAAACATACGCAAACACGCTGATCCCCCCCCTCTCTCACACACCACACACACGCACCAGCACACACGCACAGCACGCACGCACACGCACGCACACACACACACACACACACGCACACACGCACGCACACTCACACACACACACACACACTACCTGTTCTGTTTATCGGTGATGATGTCCTGCTTCTTGCGTAGCTCAGCCAGCTTGCGGTCAATGGCCGGCCTGCGCGGCGCGCAGCGCTTCGATCTCGCGAGTCAGCCTGACGAACTTCTCCGAGGCATCGTGGCCCAGCATCTTCATCTCCTGGCGCCGGTACTCCTTGATCTCCAGGTCCACCAGCACGTCGTGGTTCTCTTCCCGCAGCTCAGCCTCCTCCACCTCCTGCACAGTCGTCATGATGACGATGACAATGATGGTGATGGTGGTGATGATGATAGTGGTGGGGTGGTGATGATGATGAGGTAGTGATGATGATGGTACTCGATCTCCGGGTCCACCAGCACGTCATGGTTCTCTTCCCGCAGCTCAGCCTCCTCCACCTCCTGCACAGTCGTCATGATGACGATGACAATGATGGTGATGATGGTGATGATGATAGTGGTGGGGTGGTGATGATGATGAGGTAGTGATGATGATGGTACTCGATCTCCGGGTCCACCAGCACGTCGCGGTTCTCTTCCCGCAGCTCAGCCTCCTCCACCTCCTGCACAGTCGTCATGATGACGATGACAATGATGGTGATGGTGGTGATGATGGTGATGATGATACTGGTGGGGTGGTGATGATGATAAGGTAGTGATGATGATGGTACTCGATCTCCGGGTACACCAGCACGTCGTGGTTCTCTTCCCGCAGCTCAGCCTCCTCATCCTCCCGCACAGTCGTCATGATGGTGATGATGATGTTGGTGATGGTGTTGATGGTGGTGATGATGGTGATGATGATAGTGGTGGGATGGTGATCATGATGAGGTAGTGATGATGATGGTACTCGATCTCCGGGTCCACCAGCACGTCGTGGTTCTCTTCCCGCAGCTCAGCCTCCTCCTCCTCCTGCACAGTCGTCACGATGACGATGACATGATGGTGACGGTGTTGATGGTGGTGATGATGGTGATGATGATAGTGATGATGAATAGGTAGTGATGGTGATGGTACTCGATCTCCGGGTCCAGCAGCACGTCGTGGTTCTCTTCCCGCAGCTCAGCCTCTTCCTCTTCCTGCACAGTCGTCATGATGACGATGATGGTAAAAGTGATGATGATGATGATGATGATGATGATGATGATGATGATGATGATGATAAATAGGTAGTGATGATGATGATACTCGATCTGCGGGTCCACCGGCACGTTGTGGTTCTCTTCCCGCAGTTCAGCCTCCTCCTCCTCCTGCACAGTCGTCATGATGGTGATGATGATGGTGGTGATGTTGGTGATGGCGATGTGCCAGTCGTTTAAAAGACCTACTAGGTTGTTGTTTTTCTTTCTTGGGAGTCATTCGTTTAAAAGATCACCCTTTTTTTTTCCTTTTTCTTGGGAGGCAGTTGTCTAAAAAGAAAAACTTAAAAAAAGAAGAAGAAAAAACAATTTCTTTTCTTTGGAGTCAACCGTTTAAAAGACATAACAGGGCTTTTTTTCTTCTTGTTGTGAGTTTGTCCTTTAAAAGACCAACCATTTTTTCCCCCTTGGGAGTCAGTTGTTCAAAAGAACTACCAGTTTTTTTGTGTTTTGTTGTTGTTGTTTTGTTGTTGTTGTTGTTGTTGTTTTGGGGGGGAGAGTCAGTCTTTTAAAAGACCTACCAGGTTTTTTCTTGGGAGTCAATCTTTTAAAAGACCAACCAGGTTTTCTCCTTGAAAGTTAGTCTTTTAAAAGACCTACCAGTTGCTGTTGCTGCTGTTGCTTGTTGTTGTTTGTTTGTTTCTTGGTTTGTTGTTGTTGTCCTTTGTTTGTTTGTTGTTGTTGTTGTTTGTGTGTGTGTGTGTGTGTGTGTGTGTGTGTGTGTGTGTGTGTGTGTGTGTGTGTGTGTGTGTGTGTGTGTGTGTGTGTGTGTGTGTGTGTGTGTGAGGGGGGGGGGGGGGAGGAGATGGGGGTCTGTAAAATAAAAGAAGAAGAAAAAGAAGACCCTTTTCTTTGAAGTCAGTACCTTAAACTACCTACCAGGGCTTTTTTCTTGGGGTTCAGTCGCTTGAGCTCCGTGTTGCACGCGCCGACCTCCTTCAGCAGGGTCTTGATGCGGTGCTCGTGCTCGCCGGCACTCAGCGCGTGCTGGTGCACCTCCTTGGTCAGAGCCACTCGGCGCTCCGCCAGCTCCGCGATGTCCAGCTCCAGGTAGCGGGCGTAGTTGGCGTCCGCCTCCAGCCACATCTCCAGACCCTAGCGGACAGCAGGCAGACACTGAACAGATAAC
>JABMCL010001620.1:25000-162500 GCA_018857735.1 Alviniconcha marisindica
TATACAAGCAATCACATAATACATACTCGATAAATTACACTAATATAAAACAAGTACTTGTAAAAACAGCGAATAAAATAACCGTTATAAAACAAACACGTTACAATAATTTAAAACGTAATTATGAAGCAGTGTACAAAGTAATTACTATAAATACGCTAAAACACACACACACACACACACACACACACACACACACACACACACACACACACACAATGGTGATCGTGGGAGGTTTCTAGAGCGTCCGCCGTTTTGAAATCTGAGAGCGGCTTCGCAATCGGTACCAGAATGCAAAACCGGGAGAAGTTAGTTATTAATTGGATTTCAATGTCCAGTCAGCTATCATTGGCGGGAGCTGCCACAAGTATCATTTTTGTCGCGACAAAAGTTTTGTCACGACAAATATTTGTCGCGACAAGCATAATTGTCGCGACAAAAATGATACTTGTAGCAGTTCCCGCCAATGATAGTCAGCTGCAGAGGTTGACCTCGGGACGACGACCAAGAAGAGAAATGTAGCGTGAATCTCATGGACAGATGCGCGGATGTAAATAGTGCCCCTTCAGAGGCATAAGCAATTCTGGCAGAGTTTGGAGAAAGGTGCTGACTCCGAGCATCGCTTTCCGGCACCTTCCTCCAAACTCTGCCAGATTTAGTTACGCCACTGAAGGGGCACTCTTTATCTCCGCGCAGCTGTCCAGCGACGCGATCAGCGATCTCCGAAAGGTTCGGGTATTAATATGACTGTGGAAGCAACCCAGCGCCAAAGCACGCACGTAAACATGAATCGCATCCACCCCGAGTAAAAAAAAGAAAGACAAAAGAGTTCCGTCTCGATTCAAACGATTTTGGTTTTATTCGAGCTGGCGTAAGTAACATGGTCAGTTACAAACAAACGTCTGATATAATCTGAGTTGTTTGTAACAAAATTACTACTGTCTGAGCACCAACAAAAAACTGCTCGTTAGCTGACAGTTTTCTGGGACCTATGGCGTAACTAAATACGGCAGTGGTTGAAGGAAGGATGTCGTAAACCAGTGCTTGGAGTTTGGCTCGGAGTGTGCCACGGTACTAGCCACACAGCCAGCCAACCAAACTCCAAGCACTGGTTTACCACATCCTTCCTTCAACCACTGCCGCATTTAGTTACGCCATAGGGTCCAGAAAACTGTCAGCTAACGAGCAGTTTTTTGTTGGTGCTCAAACAGTAGTAAGTTTGTTACAAACAACTCAAATTATATCAGACGTTTGTTTTATAACTGACCATGTTGCTTACGCCAGCTCGAATAAAACCACAATCGTTTGAATCGAGACGGAACTCTCTTTTTACCCGGGGTGGATGCGATTCATGTTTACGTGCGTGTTTGGGCGCTAGGTTGCTTCCACAATCTCATCAGTACCCGAACCTTTCGGAGGGCGCTGACCGCGTTGCTGGACAGCTGCGCGGAGATAAAGAGTGCCCCTTCAGCGGCGTAACTAAATCTGGCAGAGTTTGGAGGAAGGGCCGGAAAGCGATGTTCGGAGTGTGCCAGCCAACCAGCCACCCATTTCTCTCTTTCACTCACCTCCGTGTCCAGCGATCCGCCAGGACCGTAGAAGGCGTGCTCCAGCATTGCCACGTGCTCTTGCACGTGCGCCAGGTTCTCGCGCACGATCTTGTAGACGGACTGCAGGTTCTGCGGCCTCTCATTGGCCAGGCTGGCCAGGGACTGCTTCTTCCGGTAGAAGGGCAGGCCGGTGGCCAGCGCAGGCATCCTGCCACGTCAGCTAGGGGCCCGTCCGGCCGTTTCTGGCGTTGGAAAGTCTGGTCAGTCCCACGACCCGAATGACGCAAGACCCGCTTCAACGGTTCAGCCGTTGGTATGAGATGCAGCAGACTTGATGGGAACCTAGTGGGGGGAAAATGAATTTGTGGGATTTACAATAATGACAAAAGGAATTTCACTTTCAGTGCGCCCAACCATACATTAGAGCCCTGAGCGTGTACAGAATCCAGACGAGCAAACGTACACGGCATACAATAGAGACTACTGCACAGCAATCACAAACAAAAACACTTACATTAGAATACCCCAACACTCTTACTGAACCAGTAGCAAAGTTGCAACAAAAGCGCTCTTAAACGTTATGTCAGTTAAGTAAGGGCGACCACACACACTGACACACACGCACACACCCACGCACGCACGCACGCACGCACGCACGCACGCACCACACACACACACACACACACACACACACACACACACACACACACACACAGTGAAGAACAGGAGGGAAGGACGTAGAACGTTTGCGGAAGGAACCACTGAAACGCGCACACACACACACACACACACACACACTCACACACACACACACACACACACACACACACACACACACACACACACACACACACACACACTCACTCCTCTCGCACGCACGCACGCACACGCGCGCAGAAGGGAAAGACGTAAAACGTTTGTGGGAGGAACTACTGAAAATTAAGAGAACAGCGATCGGCTTTGAGGGAAGTCTTGAAAGACTGGAAGGAGTGACCACGTCTAATATTTATATCATATAGTGGCAGCTGGCTACGGATGTTGACGTAGCAGTCTAGCAAAGCCTAGCCGCCTCTATTTGATGCGATTAATTAGTCACCAGATATCTGTTGTTTTGTGTGATGCACCAGCTGGATTTCTATTGCTTTATGTGGTTATGCAACCAGATTTTTCCTATTTTGTGATTAAAAGGGCAGCTTTCTAGTTTTGCAGGATTACTTAAAGATGTTTCGCTTGTATCATACGTATATATAACACCTGTTTTGTTTTATTAGCCAGATTTCTGTTGTCTTGTGTGACTAATCGGCTAATCATATTTTTGTTTCGTACAAAAACCACGATTTCCATTATTTCCTTTTCATCACTAAGGAGTTGTGATATTACCGCCTTCAACGTAGCGACTTTGGCGGCACGATACTGGCTTTATTTCTGTTGTTTCGTATGATAAACAACCACGCTTTCTATTATTTCTGGATCGACACTTACGAATTGTGATATTCTGGCCCCCCAGCGTAGCCGAAAACATTGTGGCTAACATAGGACTTGGCAGTTTCTCCAATTTACCGTGCACCATGATCGGTCGATTCTAGTGTCCGGGTGGGGCTTCTCTGTCAAGCAAGGTGCGACCACCATCCAAGAAAACAGTGCGGTCTAAATGGTCTCAACCTCCAGCCTGACAATGGAGGTGGAAGCAAGTCACCCATGCCGTCCGCTCAATTGCCTCAGGAGATGACAGTCGGACCACACATGCCATCATCCTCACATATTCAATGAGCTTGCTACAAAAAGTGACAAGTGAAATGCGAAGCCCAGACTGGAATGTGTCAATGGTCGACATCCACCTTCGAAAACTCCTGTGGGTGCACTTCCCTGAATATGCCGGAGTGAAGGGAAATGACTGAGCAGACACACTCACAAGTGGCTTGCTTCTCGGAAAATCTGAAGTGTTGAGGAGCTTGAGACATTACCTGCAGGCACAAAGCCAAGAACATCACACACCATGGATCGCCTGGAGGAGATAGGCGTGGAAAGAGGAAACGCTACTCATCTTCTTTATATGGACGAGAGAGGGCCATCGTCTGTCAGACGAACATTAGAACTTTTTCAAAGGCAATGTTAGGGAAACTTCTGAGAGACAGGGTGGAGCGCATATGGACTTTTCCGAGCGCATAGCTACCATCTTGAACTGATCCGAACCATACCTGGGTAGCCAGACCTTATTTTAGTTGGTTCGTGAGGCAAACGAAACCAATTTCTGTCACTTCCTGCTCGTCACTAATGAATTGCGATATCCTGGCCTTCGGTCTAGCCGATGGTATTGTGACATGGAACCTGCCAGTTTGCCCAGTCTCCCCGCACACCCTGATCACGACCCGTAACGGTCGATTCCAAGCCTATGGTAGGTGTGTAGCCAGACCGTAGTCCTGTTATTTCGTATGACAAACAGAAACGATTTCTATTAGTTCCTGGTCCTAACTAATGAATTGTGACATCCTGCCCTTCGGCGTCACCGCAGCATTGTGGCTTGGCCTGGCCAGGTTCGCCTACACCTTGATCACCTGCAGCCATAACGATCGATTGGCTACGTGCGGTGGTAGGTGGCCAGACGTGTCCACATGTATTTACGCTCCACACCTTAACGGAATCGCTGCTGATGCGGAACGACCACGGGGTTAAAGAAGTCGTCACCCGTGTCTGTACGTGACCAACGGATTTGGGTCAACTGTGTAGTAACTCACAGACACACTTTGGGAGGAAATTTTGTTTGTATGGTATGGTGACGTGGGTTCTCTCTCTGAGAGAGAGGAGAGAGAGAGAGAGAGAGAGAGAGAGAGAGAGAGAGAGAGAGAGAGAGAGAGTGTGTGTGTGCGCCGGTGTGCATGATTGTGTACATGTGTGACTGCGGGTGAGTGTGTGCGCGAGTATGTGCGTGCGTGTGTATATGTGCATGTGCATGCAGGCTACGTGCGCGCGCGCGTGTGTGTTTGTGTGTGCACGCGCGCGCGTGTATCTCTGCGTGAGCATGCTTCTGTGCTTTCCGGCGGGTTCACCTGTGACTAAAGTCAATGATTTCTGTCTCCACACACACACACACACACACACACACATATCTCTCTTCTTCTCTCTCTCTCTCTCTCTCTCTCTCTCTCTCTCTCTCTCTCTCTCTCACACACACACACACACACACACTCTCTCTCTCTCTCTCTCTCTCTCTCTCTCTCTCTCTCTCTCTCTCTCTCTCTCTCACACACACACACACACACACACATAAGTAGGTGTGTTTGGAAGGTGCTCCACGCCTCAGTGGCAAAGCTGAAGCCAAACTGGCGATGTTCCCTGGGCAGAGGAGATCAGAATAAAAACTTCCCGCTGGGGTTTGTTGAATGAAATTTGTAAGTATAATCGGATCCATTCTGTGCGTATAGTCAGTCTTGCTCCGATCCGTCATAGATCCGGTGTATGTTTATGCCGTCAAGGATCACACTCACACACACACACACACACACACACACACACACACACACACACACCAATGGCGTCTTTGAGGTCAGTTGCGTGGCAGTTCTATTCAACTTAAGTAAACGGGAAACGCTCTGTAATGACGTCACACAAGATGCTCGGGGCACAGAAGTCTAATTCCCTTAAAACTTCACCACAGATATCTAGTTCCCTTAAAAACCTCACTTCAGATGCCTAGTTCCCATAAAACCTCACCACAGATGTCTAGTTCCCTTAAAACCTCACCACAGAAGTCTAGTTCCCTTAAAACCTCACCACAGAGGTCTAGTTCCCTTAAAACCTCACCACAGAGGCCTAGTTCCCTTAAAACCTCCACACAGAGGTCTAGTTCCCTTAAAACCTCACCACAGAGGTCTAGTTCCCTCAAAAGCTCACCAAAGAAGATTTATTCCTACAAAATCTCACCATGCAAGACTACTTCCTCCGACGCCTAACCGCGGAAGGCTAGTTCCTTTAATTTAAAACCACGCGAACGCCGGCACAGATGCCAATCCCCTATCGACTGCTCGTTCGATCATTCCATTCAGGTCCTGGCCTGTGTTTTACAGCAGCCGGACGCGTGTCGGATTTCCACGCAGATTACCGAAGTCTGGGGTTCCTTTTGAAACCGCAGCCATGCCGATGATTAATGAGCTGCAGTCTTTCACCGACGTGAGCACCGTGCATAATTTATAGAGGCAGGCGCTGGTCGGACTCTTTTCTTCTTCTTCTTCTTCTTCTTCTTCTTCTTCTTCCTTTTTTATTTAAAGTCTTTTCACATAGATGACTTTAGACTGATCTTACAATATTCATGCCTACAACATGCATCATCAAGTTGCACCAGCAGAAATCTATGTTTAAAAAGTACTAAAGTCAAAAGACACCTTATTACCTTATTTGTAGGCAACAACCGACCATACTTAGGACTCTTTACTAAGCCAGCGGGGATCGTAGGAAATGCGACTTAACTGCGTCTCTGTGTGTGTGTGTGTGTGTGTGTGTGTGTGTGTGTGTGTGTGTGTGTGTGTGTGGTATGTGTGTGTGTGTGTGAGAGAGAGAGAGAGAGAGAGAGAGAGAGAGAGAGAGACGCTTTGATGGTTTATTGTCTTTGGCTTAAAATAGCCCCTTCGACAAGGGGAGATAAAATAAATGTTTTTCGCTTCCACACGCATAGGCATCGACAAGATAAAATAAATATGCCAAATAGTTAAAAACAGAACAATGTACATGTACACATACCCACACCGATACGGGACTCATAGATTAGAACTCTCACTCCTACTATAGTCATACTTCAACAGTGTGTGTATGTGTGTGTGGTGAGAGAGAGAGAGAGAGAGAGAGAGAGAGAGAGAGAGAGAGAGAGAGAGAGAGAGAGAGAGAGAGAACAATATGTTGTCACGATGATGATGATGATGAATGACAACCACAAATGTATAACTGTGTTTTTGCTTTCTTATAAGCGAGGAGTGTCTTACTGTCGTTACTGTTCGTTCCTTTTCTTGCTCGTTGTTTCGGCATGTGTATGTAGCCAACAGCAGTGCAGCTACACGCCAAACTCTACGGCAGCAAGGAGGAACTGGAAACGATGGCCACATTCATCTTGCAGACTGGACTGTCAGCGTAGCGGCGATCGAGAAGAAGAATTGGCTGGGTTTCTATTTTCGTGTCGGCTGTGGTTTTTGTTTTGTTGTTGGTGGTGGTGTAGGTGGTGGTGGTGGTGGTGGTGGTGGTGGTGGTGGTGTGGGTGTGTGTGTGTGTGTGTGTGTTGTGTGTGTGTGTGTGTGTGTGTTGTGTGTGTGCGTGCGTGTGTGTGTGGTGTGTTTTGTGTTTTGTTGGGGTGGGGGGGGGGGGGGGTTGTCACATAAAGTGCTTACCTCTTCTTACTTCCTCAGGCCTACTCCCAGGAGGCAGCCTGTCGGTTGGTCAGCTTCAGCACGTCCGGCGTGTGGTTTGACTAGGCGGCCGCTTAGTTCTGAGCAAAATGACGATACACAGCGTCTAGTGGCAATATGTAGCTCCGCTTTGATAAGAGTGCGATGCGCAGAACAGTCGATGTCAGTTCCGCTGGTAACGTCGAGATCTGGCGCTACCTTAGATCTCAATCTACCCTCCAACCTAACTAAGCCCCCCTGACATTCGTCTTCACAAAAGTCTCAACGCATACATGTATACACAACTTGACTCAATTATCAGGCATGCTGCGATCATCGAAATCCCAAGAAAGTTAGTCCATTCTGTGCACACACTTAGGAAACAAAACAAAAATATTATCACGTCATTTTCACAACACTGGATTTTCGTCAGACGGCAATAGCACTAGCAGACTGCTCTGTTAAATCAGTTCTGTTTTCAGATACTGGCCAACACTCTTGTCACATCCATCGGCCGTACGTACAGGCCTCAACCGTTCAGTCTTATGACGAAAAACTACAGCACTGTCCTCACACAGCCTGGGTATCCACTGACACTGCGGAATTATTGCCACATTGACTTTCCGTCGGCTGACCTCACCTAGGCCACTGTCAGTCCCGGATGTGACTGCGGAGTTTACAATGTCAGCGAGTGCAGAAATAAAAGACACTCCTTTAACCGTCCCAGATTGTCTAGCATTCCCTTCTTACTGGGACCATCTTGACGTGAAAACGGTTTCCACTGGTGTGTGACGATTTTGCCAGAAACAACCGCGATGTCAAGTTTACTCTGGTCCCAGCCGCCAAGTGGTTCCGAGTCAATAACACGGCTTGAGAATAAGCTGATACGTACCATACAGAGGCAGTTAATCGTCCATTGATACACGCAGAAATCACTCAGCACATATATCCTTTACATGGTGTTCGTCGCTAGTCAATAACTCTTAGAGCTGGTCTCGCTGTAGATCTATAACCCAGCGGCAGCAGTTAGTGAATGAAACTCGGTTACAAAAAGGCCAGTTCGCCTAGCACCATCGGCGAGGCTGAGCGAAGCCAGTGGAGCTAGACCGGCCGCTGAAAAGGACCCCGCTATCATTATTGCCGACTTCGCGGGGGAGCGAAAAAACATACCCCCCATCGCAAGGCGGTGTCGAATGTCCACCCGGCATTAGCCACAGTGACGTCCGTCCTTCTTCGTACGGCGCAGTCACTGAAGTGTCGACGTCCTTCCTCATACGGCGCAGTCACTGAAGTGTGCCGTTTAGCAACCCACTTCACGCCGCTATCGTGATTGCAGTTTGACCAGCTTGAGTCAGGCCACGGCCTCTTGCCAACTGGTGTACGAAGGAACTAGAAAGAGGGGAAATCAAAGGTTGAGCACTTATGCCGTTTATTTGACGGCCGAGTAAATCGTACCGGTTCTTGCACGTGTCAACACGTCGTAGCGACAGTGGAAGTTATGTGAGTGCCAAAGCTCTTGGAAATTCGTAAAACTAGCGCGTAGGCTTCAAACCGGAGAAGAACGATAGGGCTGGAAACAAACGCTAGTGACGTCGGTTGAGTGTTGCTTTACGACCATGGTTGAAATGCTTTACGTCCACAGAAACCGTAGGCTTATCAGTTAGGGATGGGAGCCCGGGACGGCCACCTCGACTTTCACACAGCTCCTGAGCTCTGCTTTACGTCCACAGAAACCGTAGGCTTATTAGGAACGGGGCCCCAGGACGGCCACCTCGACTTTCACACAGCTCCTGAGCTCTGCTTTACGTCCACAGAAACCGTAGGCTTATTAGGAACGGGGCCCCAGGACGGCCACCTCGACTTTCACACAGCTCCTGAGCGCTGACGCTAGGTGACGGTCTGCTTGTGGACTGACTTCGGGTGTTTCGTGTAAGGACAAGGCGAGTGCATCCATGCAGCTCGGTTTGGCCGGTCTAATGGTCTGGAGTTCGAGTTCAGTGTTGCTTTACGTCCACGTCCATTGCCTGAGGACTTTGGGTGTTTTGTGCAAGGACAAAGCGAGTGCATCCATGCAGCTCGGTTTGGGTCTAATGATCTCGAGTTTGGGTTCAATGTTGCTTTACGTCCACAGCCGAGACCGCTGCGGGCTATTTGGGACGGCCAGTCTTCTTTCACACAGCTGCTGAGTTCTGAAAATGATGGTCTCTACACACGCTTTATGGCAATTAAGATAGTGAGCGGGACGTGGTCCGCAGCCCACACCGAATAGTCCTAGGTTATGTGACGTGCAATATTAACCAGCTAACACCTTTTTGCGTCTGTTTTGCCTTGTGGAATATACCACTGTCACCCTTGCCGACGCTAATAATAATGATAAAAAGCGCCATTCTTTAACCCGACTTAAACTCACTGCAAACAACAACTCCCGAAAGAAAGAAAGAAAAAAAATGAAAACAAACAAAACAAAGATTTTAATAATCTTTCAATGGTATTTATAATATTCAAAGTTGTAAGTTACCTGTTATCTCATCCAGCACTTGTTTATATAAATATTATGGAAATAAAAGTTTTACACGTTGTATTTCAAATCAAAAGAAAAAATAATATGGATACAACATACACCCTATGATAACACAAATTTGCTGCTAGGTGTGTGCATTTTATAAAAGAAAAGACATGTTTATGATTATGTTGTATTGGATTTTTGGAAACTAGGCAATCGACATCTTTTTCTTATTATTTCTCTGTTTGAGAGAGAATGCAAGGACACGGGGACATTTATTTGCCAGTGACATTGAAATATGAACACGAATTTGTTTTGGTGACGTCTCATTCATACTGTGCATTAACAAAGAGACAAAACATAACAATCAGCCACGTATAAAGGCTCATGCACGCATGCACACACACACATACACACACATACACGCGCGCGCGCGGGAGAGAGACACAGACGGAGACAGAGAGAGAGACAGAAAGAGAGAGAGAGTGGTGAGTCAATGTGTGTGTGTGTGTGTGTGTGGTGAGCGACTCGTTGCGTGCGCGCGCGCGCGTGTATGTGTGTGTGTGTGTGTGTGTATGTTAAACAACATTTACGCTCTCAGCGCAGACACTTCTCTTGAAAAAGGCATTTTCCCTACCGCCATATACCTCCCTATGATCAGTCCTTCAACTCGTACACCGAAAAATCTCCCAACGTGACGCGGTATCAGCCCTAGCGTCCAGCACCGATAGGGGAACCCGGGGCAAAAAGCAAAACAAGAGACGGCCCTATGCTGTAAGAGGATTGGTTCCAGGGCAGTGCCCATAAACGCAAGCAGAGAAAGCACTTCACCTCATTTCAACCGGCAAATACTACAGCCTGAAACCGTCGTAACACACTCCACTACCCGCTAAGTACCCTTGTTCCGCGGCTGAACCCCCAACGACTAGGGGTGTTGAGGACCTATTGGTTCAGGCTGGCGCAAACTGTCCTAACATCACCCGACACAGTCCGGTCACATTCCGTTTAGATTACCGGCAACGGGGTTGCTGAAGACGGTCTGGCTGAGCAACACGCAATCTTGTTGTTTTTGTTGATGGTGGTGCTCTCTGTCTCTGTCTGTCTGTCTGTCTGTCTCTGTCTCTGTCTGTCTCTGTCTGTCTGTCTGTCTGTCTGTCTGTCTCTCTGTCTGTCTCTCTGTCTCTCTCTCTGTCTCTCTCTCTTTCTCTCTCTCTCTCTCTCTCTCTCTCTCTCTCTCTCTCTCTCTCTCTCTCTCTCTCTCTCTCTCTGTGGGGTGTGTGTGTGTGTGTGTGTAGTGTGTGTGGTAAGTGTCATGACGTGTATTTGTGTGGTGCATTTGCTTGCTGGAGGGAGCGGGGGAGGGGAAGGGGGGGAGAGAGACCAAACATTCAGCTACGCTGATTGAATATATATTCATCAAAATCTTTCATTGCATTATTCCTACACCGAAATCCGGATCGAAGAGCATGTTTAAATGGCCATCCACCCAGTGTCACCTTGTAGTTAGGTTTTGTGTTGAATCGGCTGTTGTACAGATTCTATGCGCTTGTTTGTCTGTGTTGAAAAGGATCTATGTGTGTGTGTGTGTTTTGATTTCCCACGCTGTTTTCAGTTTGGGCTTTATTGTGGCCATAAGTTGGCAATGATATTGTAAGGAATAACACTGAGCACGGCTTGGCATGCGGGAGCACGATTCAATGGCTTTGTTCAATACAAAAAAACATGGCGTAAGATAACGGTTTACTGTTAAGACGTCTGTCCGTGAAGAGAGACGCACATGCAGTCTGCGCTAAGATCGTTTAGCTAGCTGTACGACTAGTCTTTGGTCGGAACAAGGCCGGCAGATGCTATTAGCGTTAAACAGTGCCTGCGACAGGTTAAAGTTTTTCTCTGGTCTTTGGTCGGAACAGAGACACTACACTACACGCTGCTGTATCTCTGGTCGGAGCAAGGCACGCATGTGTAGTTAACGTTAAACCATACCAACAGCTTAATGTTTTCCTCTGGTCGTGTGCGAAATGGTTTGACGATACTCATGATCACAGAACGATAACGGTGTGTCAGCCTTCTTTTTTTTTTCTTCCCCTTTATACACACACACACACACACACACACACATACACACACACACACACACACACAGCACACACAAACAGCAGACCACAAACACAACAAACGCCGTCACACACACACACACACACACACACACACACACACACACACACACACACACACACACACACACACACACACACATATTAGTAGCAGTAGTAGTGTTACACTTTTATGTGAACTTTTCATACAGATACAAGTGCATAATAACTACTCTGTGTGTGTGCGTGCGTGCGTGCGTGCGTGTGTGTGCGTATGTGTGTGTGTGTGTGTGTGTGTGTGTGTGTGTGTGTGTGTGTGTGTGTGTGTGTGTGTGTGTGTGTGTGTGTGTGTGTTGTGTAGTTTCATGCCGCGAGGAGTGTGGGTGATGTCGTACACTGACGAATAAAGTGAAAACAGTAAAGAAAATAAATGACGGGGATGGCGATAGCTCAGTTGGTACAGCTTCCGGCTGTAAAGCGAGTCGGCGCAATACTGACGCGGGTTCGAATCCTCGGTGCGACAAGTTTTGTTTGTGTTTTCTCCTAGAATCAGCTTTCAGTGCATACTCTCTTACGATGTCCGTACAGCCTCCGTGTGCATTTTGCATGCGTGTAACTCCAGCGCATCTGTGCGCTCGTTAAAAATCCTAAACACTGGCAGCCATACCATTGTTTGAACACACGGAAATACTGCACACGCTGGAAGGAATGGGTAGCGCTGTTCTTGCGGCTGCTGCCAGGTAAGGCGACCCGAATTTCCCGCATGGAACAACGAAGTAATAGAAAAGAAAAAAATACAGAAAAAAATGACTTGACACATTAGCTCCCCCCCCCCCCTCCCCCCCCCCCCCCCAACGGCTTCGCCATAAATAAACGAAAAACAAAGCAAAAAAAGAAAGAAAGAAAAACGAAGAAAAAACCCCGTCAAAGACAGATGAATGATCATTATAACAAATAATAATTAAAGTATTTTTAAAGCGCAATATCATCCATACCTCTCTCTCTGTCTGTATATATATATATTGAAAGTTATAATCCTAGACTAAAAACAAAGGCTCTCGAGTATTTATATAAATATCCAATCAAATGTAAATAATCGTATTAATTTTTAGCTACGCATTTGTATGGAAGCCGCCTCCATTATAATATACTTCAGTACTTAAGTACTTCAGTACTTATGCGCTTAGAATAGTCTCTAGGGACAAGATTTTGCGCTTTAAAAATACTTTTATTATCATTATTATTACTTCCATACCTAAAACCGGTCGTGAAAACAGTATGTTCTTGACTGACTGAAACGCTATGAAACAGTCCGATGCAATCAGGTCGCTGTGTTTTCACACAGATGAGTAGACTGATCAACCTGTTGTAGAAATGTTGCGAAAGAGGCTATGCTGTCAGAGGTCACTAAAAATCTGACACAGATGGGTAGACTGATCAACCTGTTGTAGAAACAGACGATGTACCTCTGGTGGAGTTTATGCACCTCGTATTTACACGCATGCCAGGTGAGAGTTACCGTAGACGACTCCGGTCTTTGTTCTTGTATTTGTGGTACGTATTTCGAGCGTTAATTAACTCCCTTGTGTGTTGATTCTGTTCAGAGAAACGTTATGACAGCGGTTGATGCTGTCACAGGTCATTAGAATCTGACACAGATGAGTAGACTGATCAAACTGTTGTAGAGACGCTATCAAAGAGGTTGGTGTAGTCGGGTCATTGAGCTGACACGCTTGAATAGGCTGAGCTTTATTCTGTGCACTTGACCAAACCGGATTAACTTGACGTAAGAACTAAGGGCACTTCTAGCTGAACGCGTGTGGCAAACACCAAGTATAGCGTTTCTTGCCGTGTGTGTGTTACTCTGTGTGTTACTGTGTGTGTGTGTGAGTGTGTGCGCGCGCGCACGTACATGTGTGCGTTATGTGTGTGTGTGCGCGCGCGCGCGGGCATGCATGTGAGCGTTATGTGTGTATGTGTACGTGCGTGCGTGGAGTCAGTTTGCGTGCCAATGTGTAAACGCCTCTTTGTTTCTGAAGTGTGTGTGTGTGTGTGTGTGTGTGTGTTTTGTGTGTGTGTGTGTGTGTGTGTGTGTGTGTGTGTGTACGTGCGTGCGTGGAGTCAGTTTGCGTGCCAATGTGTAAACGCCTCTTTGTTTCTGAAGTGTGTGTGTGTGTGTGTGTGTGTGGTGTGTGTGTGTGTGTGTGTGTGTACGTGCGTGCGTGGAGTCAGTTTGCGTGCCAGTGTGTAGACGCCTCTTTGTTTCTGAAGTGTGTGTGTGTGTGTGGGGGTGTGTGTGGTGTGTGTGTGTGTGTGTGTGTGTGTGTGTACGTTCAGTCAGTTTGTGTGCCAATGTGTAGACGCCCGTTTGTTTCTGAATGTGTGTGTGTGTGTGTGTGTGTGTGTGTGTGTGTGTGTGTGTGTGTGTGTGTGTGTGTGTGTGTGTACGTGCGTGCGTGCGTGCAGTCAGCTTGCGTGCCAGTGTGTGGACGCCTGTTTGTTTCTGAAGGTGTGTACACACGCACGAGTGTGTGTGTGTGCAGTGTCCCCGTGAGTCCCACGGTATGATGCGCGCGTCATTTCCAACCACCACGGCATGTGAAAAAACGGGCAACATATTCAGTGTCACTGCCTCCGGATTAAAAACCAGTCAAAAAAGCAAAGGAAGCTAGAAACATCATTTCTTGACTTCCATGTGTTTATTCATACAAACATGCATGCAGGATTTACGCAGTATAGCATGGATGGAACACTAAGGAAATATACAACAGTCAACTGTAAAGTTTATCCACACAGGCGGCCCACCATACATACATACCTAAGCAAACAGCACACACACACAGGGTTTGTGTTAACCAGTAATTTGTGGTATTTTACCGGTTAAGATTAGCTTATACCAGAAGAAAAACTATCAGCACTCGGTCAGACATAACGGCTGTTATATGACCGGTTATCAAAACAAAATAAAAACAAAATGCAGCACACAGGGGGGGGGGGGGGGGGGGGGGGGATACGTGTGGTGGATTATGTGTGTTGTGGGCAGGGAAGGGTGTTTGCCAGATCTCTTGTTTCATTATAGACAGCCGTGTATCTTTACAGCAACTGACTGGTTTCCGTAAACCACCTTCGTCATACCAGTCTACCACAAATCACACACACACACACACACACACACACACACACACACACACACACACACACACACACACAGTGACATACACGCAATGACATTCAGCTCGGTTAAGGACATTTTCTTAAGTTAGCAATGGAAAATCGATAAGGTTATTGTGGTTCAAGATGCAAGAATCTCAACATTCAATTCCAGCCACAAAACTCCTTATTCATTAGTAACAAAAACATTTTAAAGATGCATACCAGTATCATATCCATGCATTCTTTTGCCCTGCATACCAGTATCATATCCATGCATTCTTTTGCCTTGCATACCAGTATCATTTCCATGCATTCTTTTGCCTGTCATTACTGTTAAAAAAAAATTATGACAAAAATGTAACATGTATAATGTTGACAACAGAAGCATTTCTTTGCATACACAAAACCTGCTCCAACATCCACAAAGTATTCCTTTGTTGGCAGTTTACACATGACAATAATAAACACAATAACCAGCACACCAAATCTGTTTGGGCATAGGGCACCGACTACCCCTCAGGGAAAATAAAGTGGCCTGCCTTCCCCAAATAAAGCAAACAACCATGAAAACAGCAGTCCAAAGTGTGTCAGTTTGCCTTTAACTTTCAGTTGTGGTTTTCTGTATCTGGTAATGTTTATCCATTGACAGGTCACTCCAGCTGCGGGAGAAAATAGTGGGGGAGGTCAAGGGCAGAAATTAAAGAGACCAGCGTGCTCTGCACTTTAACCAGGTGTGTTCAAAAACAGGTTTGGAAAGAACCTCAGTCCTTCAATGTGCTCGTCACGACAAACTCCTCCATACTTCTCCGTCATCAGCAACCTGAAAGAAAGAAACATACAAATGATAACATCACCAGTTTACTGACTAAAAACAAACAAAACAAAAGCATGTGAACACATAGCCATGCAAGCTGATTAATACAGGAGATGGCTACAACACATGCATCCAAACAAAATTCTGGAACATTAAGTTAAAAGCCCTGTGTTTACATTCAGTGTTTCTGTAATGCTAATGACGAAGAAAATCTAATGGAAATAAGAAAAGACATAATCAGGGACAACTGTGTCTTGCAAGTACGATCAAGTGTTAATAAATATGGGATGTTGGTTTCCCTCTACTGTATGAATGCAACTTCCCATCGCCAAAGAAAGAGTGACGCTATTTTGGTGCAACAGATGCAGTAGTCCGCATTCTTGTGCACCCCTCAGACCGCAAACCCGCAAGCCTTTGGTGCCTTGAGGATCCCAGTACTCTGCTTTTGCACAATCAGATTTCAACAAGGATGCCAGCACAATAAGATTTCAACAAGGATGGCAGCAAATTTTTGCTCCATGCCCAGTTGCAGCACTGACCCAGAACCAGTAGCACCTCAATGCTGACAGTGTCAGACCCCATGTGAAAGGCTGCCCAAATGAGATCGTGACCACACCCCTTCAGAGCCCCCTCCTGGTGGTGTAAGATCTTTTCTGCATCTTTCCACACCCGTGAACCCTCAGCAATGTCCACTGTGCTTTTAACTTGAAACTGTACTCTTCTTTTTTGATTCAGGGGCTTTAAAATCTGGGTTTCATATTTTTGTTTTCAATTTCATAAAACATGGCAAGCTGACATAAGACATCATCTATTATATCACAAATGCAGAAATTCGTCGTTTGACTGTATGCTTTCCAACAATTTAAATGAATGCATATAAGTCAACAAGTCTAACCGACAAACAAATGGCCACACACAAAATAACATGCTTAATACTTTTACTAGAGCCCAAACAACACACACAGACACACACCACTCAAAACACCCACACCCCTTTTCTCTAATTTGCCTGCAAACTTGACTAGTCAGCCATGCTCTCTCTCTCTCCCTCACACTCTCACCAAAGAGCAACAAACTGGTATTAATCAAGGGGAAGGCTGGGCAATGTCCACTTTTAGCCCCGTCGCTTCGTGGTCCTCAAATGGTATGAGAATGTGTGTGTGTGTGTGTGTGTGTGTGTGTGTGTGTGTGTGTGTGTGTGTGTGTGTGTGTATGGAATGAATTTGAAGTATGCACTGCATTGGCATATCCACATATCAGTTCGTTCCGTACTATGCCAGTGCTATACACAAGCACATGCATCCTCAAACCATTTGAGAATAGTGAACTGACGGGGCTAATAGTGGATATTGCCGAAGGCTGAATGCACTACAAAAGAACAGTCATCATCATCATCATCATTATCAGTGTCATTGCCATACTGAATCACTCACCTCTCCTTTGCTAGCAACACTGACACGCCCACCAGCTGTGATAACTCCTCTGCCGTCAGGCAATTCCGCTCCATCACCTGTGAACATTATGGAGGTGACAGTCTTAGAAAGTAGATATGCAAGTGACATTCCTTCAGAGCAAACATACAGGTGACATTCTTAGAAAGTAAATATGCAAGTGACATTCTTACAAAGCAAGCATACTACAGGTGACATTCTAAGAAAGTATATATAAATGCAAGTGACATTCTTACAGACTGAACATACAGGTAAACATGCAGGTGGCTTTCATAAAAACTAAATTCAAAGGTGAATTTCCTACAAGTAAATTTGAGGTATACTCTTACACAACACAGGCAGACAAATGGCACCATTACCAATAACCCTCAGTGAGGTAAGAAAAACACTGAACATTTTGCACTGTCTCATAATCCCATCAAAATCCAGCTGTCCCGCGCAGGATATCAACAATGCTGTTACTTCACTACAGTCATTTTGCGTGTGTGTGTGTGTGTGTGTGTGTGTGTGCGTGAGTACGTGCATGTATGATGCATGATACAGATCAGTGTCACACATGTTTGAATTCAGGGTGGCTTGTGCGTGTGTGTGTGTGTGTGTGTGTGTGTGTGTGTGTGTGTGTGTGTGTGTGTGTGTGTGTGTGTGTTGTGTTGTGTGTGTGTGTGTGTGTGTGTGTGTGTGTGTGTGTGTGTGTGTGTGTGTGTGTTTTTCCATATAACACTTTATGTAAATTGTTTTGGGGAAAAACATTCAAGTAATAATACAAAACAGTACAGACAGAGCATCAAAGTTTTACACATCTGCAAAAGCCGTGAAAGTGCACAGCAGTGGCAGGAACAGGAACAGTAACTGAAACCAAAAGCAGAAAAAAAGAGAAAAAAAGCCACACATACACACACACAACAGATCCATAAGTAACAACCTACCAGGGCAGTGGTTGTGTTGACAATTTCCTCTTCGTTTTGACTCTGCGACTGAATCACCGTCACTCCGCTGTCAAATGTGCGTAACCTGCAACATTAAGCATACGCTTGTTACTCGGGAATGATCTTGGACGCTGAGACAAAATCATCTTTACTGCTCATGTTTAAAGGCTGCATTGATGCAGAAAGGTATCAATTCATACCAAAAAGTAGCAAGCACCAAACAAGCTTGATTTTGTTCAATTGCCAAAAGAGCCTATAATCTTGATATGACTACAAATGTAACATGGCACACAAGCACACAGCGAAACACTCAAAACACTATACACAAACATTCAAGCATAAGAATAGTGAGTAAGTAACTTGATGTTTTATGCCCAATCAACCAGTGCAGCTATATCAGGGCAAAGGACATTTTGTCAGCACACAACAAACACCAAAAACATGTACATGCCAAAACTGGCGCATAGCAGGAGCATAGTGAAAACACACACACACACATGGATGCATGTACAAGCACACAGCAGGACAAAAACACAAACGTACATCATAGCTGTCAACCCCTGTTGGGAGTAAACCTCAGTCCAGAGTATGTGAACCTGTATTTCCTTTATTCAGGCTGGGGTCTTTTGTTTTTTCGCTGGTACCAGCGGCATTTTGAATTCCAATCAGCACATGTGGCAGTGGAAGGAAGAAGCAATGTTGTGCTTAAATATGCATGCACAGCTTCCAAATCTCACTTCTGATGAGATTTCTTAGCCTATTGCACTAGGTCAGCCAGTGTAAATTTGGTGATGGCGTTCATCGGCTACTTGTTTGACAGTTTTTCAATCTTTTTGCTCGATTTAAAACAACAACAAAATCTCATGAAAATTATGTTTTCCTGTATCCATTTTCCAGTATGGCCATATCCCCCCCCCCCATAATAAAAAAAATTGTATTTTATACTGGTAAATTGTATGGGTTGACAGGTATGGTACATGCACTCACACACAGAAACACATGCACAAACACACTCACTTCATAGGCAGTCCCAGCACCTCCATGAGTTCACACGCGTGCAGCAAATCCTCCGGTGACAGAAGCTGTAATCAAGAGCAAACAAAAACACCCATTTCACTGATGTTACCACGCAAAATGACAAAGAAACTGGCTAAAAGCTAAAAACGGTCAGTACAACTACAGGACAACCTAATGTAACTATTCAGTCAGATGGGGTGGAGGTGGGGGGCAGAGTGAAAAATGTGACTAACACCGTCAGGCATTTATGATCTGAAAGGTATACTACTTTTCATGGTTATCTCTCCAAATTCTTCCACAAAACCGCCTATGCATTTGTGCCCCACAAAACTGACCATTCATGCCCCACAAACTATCCACTTATTTCAGCCCCACAATATTGACTATCCATTCCTGCCCAAAATGAAACTGACTGTTGATATTGGCCCCACAAAACTATTAATTCCTGCCCCATAAAACTGACTATCCATTCCTGTCCCACAAAACTACTGATTCCTGCCTCACAAAACTGATCCTCCTATCCTGTCCCACAAAACTGACTATCCATTCCTGTCCCACAAAACTACTGATTCCTGCCCCCTCCACCCCCAAAAATGAAAACCCCAAATCCTATCCTGCCCACAAAACTGACTATCCATTCCTGTCCCACAAAACTACTGATTCCTGCCTCACAAAACTGATCATCCTATCCTGCCCCATAAAACTGACTATCCATTCCTGCCTCACAAAACTGATCATCCTATCCTGTCCCACAAAACTGACTATCCATTCCTGTCCCACAAAACTACTGATTCCTACCTCACAAAACTGAACATCCTATCCTGTCCCACAAAACTGAACATCCATTCATGTCCCACAAAACTGATCATTCATTCCTGTCCCACAAAACTGAACATCCATTCCTGTCCCACAAAACTGATCATTCATTCCTGTCCCACAAAACTGATCAGTCGTTCCTGTCCCACAAAACAGAACATCCATTTCTGTCCCACAAAACTGATCATCCATTCCTGTCCCACAAAACTGATCATCCCTTCCATTTCCTGCACCGCAAAATCAACATCCGCTCATGCCTCACAAAAACTGACCATTTATTCATGCCCGACAAAAAGTTACTATCTAATCATGTCCCACAAACCAGCCATTCCTTTCCTAACAGAGACACTGCAGCTGGTTACCTCCAGTCCTCGCGCTCTGTTCACCCGGCAGTAGATGTCGGTCAGCGTCATCATGCCCCCACTCTCCTGAAATCACAGTCTCACACTGACACCTTGCGTCTTCACTCCATGTCACGCAAGGATGGCTTCATTTTCATGCATGCACCTGTCTCTTTGTGATGTACAAACTTTTAATTCTACTGAATTGTTATTATGCATATCTATATATCTACTTTGGAACCATTACAACTCCAAAAAGACAAAATTCTGTTAAAAGCAAATGATTACAATGTCACCATTGCACATATTCTTTGTATTTTAAGTTCTTTAAGTATAAACCTGTCATGCGGTTTTGGCAAATCGGTTTTCTGGATTCTGTTAATCAACCAAATAATTTCTTTATGCTTTATAAAGCAAAATGAGTGTACAACATGCAATAAATAAAGGACCAAGGGCATAAAACAATCAGAGGTCAAGAAATGCATGTGTGTGCCTGTGGGCATGGGTGTGTGCATGTGTGTATGTGTTTGTGTATGTGTATGTGTGTGTGTGTGTGTGTGTGTGGTGTGTGTGTGTGTGTGCATGTGTGTGTGTGTGTGTGTGTGTGTGTGTGTGTGTGTGCATGCATATGTGTGTGTGTGTGCATATGTGTGTGTGTGCATGCATGTGTAGTTTGCAAGATTAAAGATGGTACCAACTTTAAGATACTGGGGTCAAGTCTGAGGAAAAAATGATCACTATATTCATGGTCTGAAAGTCTGCCACCCAAGACTCCAACAGCTCCCCCTCACCTCCACGGGCTTGGTGAGCATGGAGGCCAGCTGGCGGGCCAACTGTGTGTAGTACTTGTCACCAGTTCCATGGGTCTCTCGAGTCACCGGATTGGGGATGCCCATGCTCAGCAGGTAGGCCTTGAACTTGACTGTCTGAAAGTGAAACCAACAGGTGGCTACGTGCAGGTATTACGTATAATAAAACTCATGAATACATTTGTGGAAGTCTGCATTCACCTTCACTCTTGCACGGGCAAAGAAATGCAACTAAAACTAAAAAGGTGGATTATTGTCTTTTTTTTACACTGATGCAAAAACATAAAAATGGTGCATTGAAAGGTTCCAATGTGAATAGTTTTATGTAAAATAGCACACCATGACAATGCACACATTCTTAACATAATTACCTTTGGTCAGAAGCAAAAGCACAGCTATTTTCAAAATAAACAATGAAAAATCGGCCAACAGTACAACACTGATCCCATTTTTCTACATTTCCAAGTGAATAACATTTTATGTACATATGTACTGGTGGGGAAATGGCTGTGCATGATACCTTCTGACCCAACACTGGGTGAACCTAGGCATTTTAGCTGAGGAATGTTAACAAACAAACACTACAGCATTTTGTTTAAATATTTTGCCTCTGACACTGGTGACTAGAGTCTGAGGCAAAATAAAACAAAACTGTATTGTCTACTTTAAACTTTCATTTTTTCTTTCTTTCTTTCTTTTTAAAATGCACATAATGTCAATGGATGTGTGAAAAAGCTAGATAAAAAAGACAGTAAAGGAAGCCTGAAAAGTTCACAAACAGAAATTATACAGCCTTGCCCATGACTAAGCACTTACAAAACATCTAAGATCTTTCATTCATAAATAAAGGCAAACAAAAACTTAAAAAATATAACTGACATATATCTAATATATATAAAATCTTAAGTAAAATGTACCTCATCTTCTGTGATGTCTCCCTTCTTTTCTTTGATTTTGGTGGCAATGGTTCGAGACAGATTCACCATGTCTTTGGCCTGCACATGGAATCATTGCCCATACACTATATTACTCAGAATGAGACATGTCACAGTGAACGCACTAGTCTTGGTAAAGTTAATCATTTGTGATTCATGCAAAAAGGGAAACACAGTACAAGGAATATTTAAATGAATGCAAGAGTTACAAAAGCAAGTAGTTGCTCAATGTCTTTTAAGAGCTACATTCTACAACAAAAGCTAAGCTTTCTGCCAGGGTCTCTCTCTCTCTCTTGTTCTCTCTCTCTCTCTCTTTACCCCACTCTCTTTCACACACACACACACACACACACACACACACACACACACACACACTTTGCTCAACACACACACACACACACACCCCACCTCCACATCACACAATGACAAAACCTCAACCTTTTCCATTAACTTGCTGAGGTCTTCAAAAGCTAGGGAGATGTTTTTGTTGGTCTCCTTGTTGCGTTGCTCTATAGACCTTTCAATTCCAACAATGCCCGGTCTATGGCGAGGTAACTGGGGGGAAAAAAAGGAGAAATAAAATGGTCAAACATATGTTTACAGTGATATCATAATAATAATAATAATAAAAAGAGACCTTGTCAGAGTAGAGAGAGGGGTCTGTAGTAAAGTGGAGTTGGAGATCATGCATTAAACCATAGATTCTTCTGTGGTCCACACCAGATATATTTATATCTCTCTCAAAACTGACAGTGTCTGTTTTTTCTTTCTTTCTTTTCCTTCCATGTATAACCCACAATGCTTACCTGTGGGTGTAATGAGACAAAATGGATGTGCATCATGTTGTGTTTTTTCCGTGCGAAATTTTGCATCATAACACTGAAACGACAATATTAAGAACTGAATACACATACCTGTGGGTTGACACCTGATGGTCCTGGCACAGATGTTTGCCATTTCTTTTGTTGCAGCATTTCTTGAAAATTCCTGAAAAACTGAAGACGCAAAAGCAGCTCTGCAGTGTATTCTAGCATGTGAACATACACACAACATATGTATACACGTATGCACACACGAACACCCATATACACCCACTAAAAACGCAATTGACTATGTTACATTAACGAGAGTCACCACAGGGAAGTCAAAATGATAATGGGCAAGTCTTATGTATGAAAAAAGTGTTGAAGACAGACACCAGAGAATGGGCTAATAACATTTCAAGCACAGTGGAACCCTGCCTTTAAGACCAAAACGGGTCTAACACATTTACATTATGTTTTTAGAAATACAACCCGAAAAGCTTCAGAAAAGGTGGTCTTGAAAAAAGGGTGTATGTGTGTACATGTGCCTGGCTGTGTGTGCGCGTGCATCTGTGAGTGTGTGTGTGGGGGGGATGAAATGAGAGTATCCTTATGTCTTTGTAAGCACTCTGGGCTCTTATGAGGGTGCCATAAATAATCTATTATTATTATCATCAGAGTGGACTCTTTATGTCATTTTTCGCTTGTCTCAAAAATGCCCTTTTCAACTTCACTTCCCATCGCAATCACCCACCATGCATTCAACTGTACACACCCCTTTTTCTCCTGATTCTCTGAAGGAGAGTCTGATGTAGCTGTTAGTGCTGGTGGTGGTGGGGCCGGGTGGTTTCTGGGCTCCTGCAGGGTTCAAGTGCACAACAATTTTGGCGCTGCAAAGGGAAGGAAAACAACAAACAAACAATAAAATGTTAATCAAATACAATTATTACTAGTATGACCAGACTGAAAACAACAACAACAAAACACACACACAAAAGGTTAAAGAGAACTAATTTTTTTAGTGGGACAAGACAATATAGCCAGCAAATTTTCAAAGATGATTCCATCTGCTATATGCAATAAACAGGCAATTACAATAGCGGAAGTGAAAAAGTTTTTTATTATTTTATTTCTTGTTTCAAAGGAACTTGCCTTGAGTCAGTGATCAGGCAATGGGGTATTTACCCCAGGATGACCAGCCCAACACAGATTATTACACTGCAATGTTTATGCACATTAAAACTGGCAACTTACCTTTTTGCAAATCCTGAGGCATGTTCCTCTATGTAGACGACCAAGGACAGAGGCAAGCACAGCACACATGACTGAAACATACAGTGGGCACTGTTCCATCATCATGAAGCAAAAACATTACACACGGATGAAACATACAGTGAGCACTGCTCCATCACCAAGAGACAAAAACAGCACATACAACTGAAACATACATTGGTGGGCACTGTTCCATCAGGGCAAGCTGCAAAAATGGCACACAGGACAGAAACCATCATTGGACAATCCATCTTAACAAGAGGAAAACACAGTAACAAGCCTGAGAAGGCTGAGCTAAAGACACTACCTGCGGGCACAAAGCTAAGGACATCACACCACTGACTGCCTGGAGGAGAGAGGCAGAGAAAGAGGAAGTGCCAGACGACCTTCCTTGAAAGGACGAGAGTACAGGCCATCATCAATCAGACGAACATTGGAACTGTTTCAAAGGCAACGTTGGGGAAACTTATGAGAGATGGGGAGGAGTGCATATATAATATACATATATATGTGCTTTCCGAACACATAGATACCATCCTGAACTAAACTGAGAAAGAGGGTGCATAGTGGTCCCGTAGCAACAGGCCTACACACAGAGCTTGAGCAGATGAGACACTTGGCAGAAAAGGGCCAACCTTACGACATGAGGCAGACACAGCACACAGAGGCCAAAACAGATAGCATACAAAAGGGCCAATCTTACATGAGGCAGACACAACACACAGAGGACAAAACAGACAGCATACAAAAGGGCCAATCTTACGACATGAGGCAGACACAGCACACAGAGGACAAAACAGACAGCATACAAAAGAGGGTTCCTGGCTGACAATCACCTAAGCAGCTTTAGTAAACCAGAATGTCACAAATAATATTCTGTGTGAAAAGCCTATGAGTGGTTGCCACAGTTACTTCACAAGCCAAAGTATAACAACAGAGCAAACCACTAGCTGATATTTGAAAGAAGTAATGGTGCACATTCACAGACGACAAGAGACATCAGCTGCAACCAAATGAGGCAAATATTCTCAACAACACTCAAATGAACGCAGGTTTCAGACTCACATCATCACATATTCCAGTTCCACTTGTCAACACAGTGCCATGCAGCAGGCAGATTGAAAGCTCTTGAAAATGTAACTATGGGAGACAGGACTTACAGATCAGTGGACAGTGGTCTTTGTTTTCATTGGCAAATCTGGCACCCCTTTGGCAATCCTGCATAGTAGAAGACAAGCTGAAGACTTTGTACTGAGTATATACATATATATATATATATATATATATATCTATATACATGCACACAGAGACAAACCCAGACATGTATGCACACACACAATAGACACACATGCATGCACACACGCACACACACACACATGCATGCATGTATATATATATATATCTCAGTACAAAGTCTTCAGCTTGTCTTCTACTATCCATAAAATGTGTGCATGCATGCATGCGTGCGTGCGTGCGTGCGTGTGTGTGCATGCATGCGTGCGTGCATGTGTGTCTATTGTGTGTGTGCATACATGTCTGGGTTTGTCTCTGTGTGCATGTGCAGTGTGGGGGATGGTGGGTGAGAGGAGTATGTATACGTGTATGCAAGTTTGGGGAGTGGGGATAGCTCAGTGGTTAGAATGCCAGAATGGTTGAAAGGTCACGGGTTTGAGTCCCAGCAAGAGTGGCAGGAGAATTTTCTTTTTTCAGGTCAACTTTCTGTGCTGACTCTTATTTTGGTATTAGTTCCACCCCTGTGTTACTGCAGTAGCACGTAAAAGATCCCAGTCATTCTGCCAAAAGTGCAGGTGGCAGGTTACAGCTAAACATGCATGCACCCTAGAGATGACAGTATGGTGTACACAGAATGTTCCAAGATGGCAGCAGTTTCATGTGTCACCAGCCATGTAACAACCAAACAGTGCTGTAAGTACACCACTTCAGTGAATATTCAAAATCATGCTATAAAAAGCTACAGTAACTCATAGAATCACATGCGACAAGAACACACTGCATCTGCGCAGGAGATATAAAAGTGATCAACATCAACAACATGCACAAGTATGTGAGACTGCCTGCATTGTGGCCAACATACATAACATCATATATTGTATAATGTATAATTTGCATGGGTCTATTTCTGTCTTGCACATGTCACTTGTGTGTGTTCCTATTTATATAATACATGACTGTTATTGCCTCCTTCCATAATTTTCACATTGCATCGGGAACAATGAACCCACTTCTTGTGTCTGCTCACACACTGTCCTCTCCTGCGTAGGTTTTTTCTGCCATGACAGAGGTACACACAGCAAACAGGACTGAAATAGACAGAGGGAAACACAGCAGACAGGACTGAAATAGACAGAGGAAAACACAGCAGACAGAACTGAAATAAACAGAGGAAAACACAGCAGACAGAACTGAAATAGAGGGAAACACAGCAGACAGGACTGAAATAGACAGAGGGAAACACAGCAGACAGGACTGAAATAGACAGAGGAAAACACAGCAGACAGAACTGAAATAAACAGAGGAAAACACAGCAGACAGAACTGAAATAGACAGAGGGAAACACAGCAGACAGGACTGAAACAGACAGAGGGAAACACAGCAGACAGAACTGAAATAGACAGAGGGAAAACACAGCAGACAGAACTGAAAATAAACAGAGGAAAACACAGCAGACAGAACTGAAATAAACAGAGGGAAACATGGCAGACAGAACTAAAATAGACAGAGGGAAACACAGCAGACAGAACTAAAATAGACAGAGGGAAACACAGCAGGCTCAACTGAAACAGACAGAGGGAAACACAGCAGACAGAACTAAAATAGACAGAGGGAAACACAGCAGGCTGAACTGAAATAGAGGGAAACACAGCAGGCTGAACTGAAATAGACAGAGGGAAACACAGCAGACAGAACTAAAATAGACAGAGTGAAACATAGCAGGCTGAACTGAAATAGAGGGAAACATGGCAGACAGGACTGAAATAGACAGAGGGAAACACGGCAGACAGGACTGAAATAGACAGAGGGAAACACAGCAGACAGAACTGAAATAGACAGGGAAACAGGCAGACAGAGTGAAATAGACAGAGGGAAACATGCAGACAGGACTGAAATAGACAGAGGGAAACACAGCAGACAGAACTGAAATAGACAGTGGTAAACACAGCAGACAGACTGAATCAGAAACTGAAATAGAAGACAATGAAGTGGTAAAAGCAAAGGATAAACAGAAGACAGCAGAAACACAGAACGGACTGAAATAGACAGGGAAACAGAGACAGAACTAAATAGACAGGGACACACAGTAGACAGGACTGAAATAAACAGAGGGAAACACAGCAGACAGGACTGAAATAGAAGAGCAATGAAAGTGGTAAACACAGCAGACAGAACTGAAGTAGACAGAGGGAAACACAGCAGACAGGACTGAAATAGACACAGGGAAACACAGCAGACAGGACTGAAGCAGACAGAGGGAAACACAGCAGACAGGACTGAAGCAGACAGAGGGAAACACAGCAGACAGGACTGAAATAGAAGAGCAATGACAGAGGGAATCGCAGCAGACAGGACTGAAAGAAACAGAGGGAAACACAGCAGACAGGACTGAAATGGAAGAGCAATGAAAGCGGTAAACACAGCAGACAAGACTGAAACAGAAGAGCAATGACAGAGGGAAACATGGCAGACAGGACTGAAATAGAAGAGCAACGACAGTGGGAAACATGGCAGACAGGACTGAAACAGAAGAGCAATGACAGAGGGAAACACAGCAGACAGGACTGAAATAGAAGAGCAACGACAGAGGGAAACACAGCAGACAGGACTGAAATAGACATAGGGAAACACAGCAGACAGGACTGAAATGGAAGAGCAATGAAAGCGGTAAACACAGCAGACAGGTCTGAAATAGATAGAGGGAAAAATGGCAGACAGGACTGAAATAGACAGAGGGAAACATGGCAGACAGGACTGAAATAGACAGAGGGAAACATGGCAGACAGGACTGAAATAGACAGAAGCCAGAGGGAAACACAGCAGACAGGACTGAAATAGACAGAGGGAAACACAGCATACAGGTAAGTAACCTGGTGTTTCACGCTAAGTCAACCATTAAGGATATATGTTCATCACCCTGAGGTGATGAACATACAGGACTGAATTAGACAGAGGGAAACACAGCACAGAGGACTGAAATAGCAAACTAGGGAAACACAGCAGACATGACTGAAATAGACAGACTGCAATAAAAAATAAATAAATATATATATATTAAAAACATGCACACACAAACGCATACACAAAAAACAGCAGCAAACAGAAATACTATATACATATAAATATTATATAAGAGTGATAAAACATTCACAGTACACAGAACTGAAACAATGACTGGACAGGACCAAAGTGGACACAGCATACAGACTCTGAAACTAGTGAAAGCAGATCACAAATTATAAGACCACTTAGAAAATATCTTACTTGTAGTTGTACGTGACTGGAAGTGAGTGATTCAGAAAGGGAAAGGGGACAATAGCACGTAAAAGGTCACGGTCATTTTGCCAAAAGTGCAGGTGGCAGGTTACAGCTAAACATGCATCCACCTTACGTATGTGGCTTTGCATGAAGTGTCATGGTGCATGGTTGTATGGTGTACGCAGAACTTGTGCCGAGACAGCTGCAGTTTCATGTGGCACAACCATGCCAGCACTGTAAGTACACCACTTTGGTTGATATTAAAAAAATGCACTATAAAAAGCTATTCACTCATACAGAACCACATGCGAGTGCAGTGGGTCTGCTCAAGTGAGCGGAGAATAGCGCTTTATAAGCGATCATCAATCAATCAATCAATAACACAGAAGATAAAATTCATAATGAACACAGAAGGCAGATGACTATAACTGCACCATGGGTTATTAACTTTGTGAATGTACTATGTCAAGCATGATGACAGAGAAGAAAGTAGACAGCCAAATGACAGAAAACTATTGCACACATTTATGATTTAAACTGAAATAGAAACAGGCAGGCAGATCCACCAAAATTTGGTAGAACTGCCTGTTTCTAGTCCAAACATAAAGCATACATGATGTATATATGCACTACTGTTACATAATACACGTTATACTTATAATCAGTAATAATGAATGTAACTTATGTATACCTGCTATATATATATATATATATATATATATATAATTTACAAAAAAATTATGTGTAATCTAAAATTTATAATCTGTGTGCATTATAAGTTTCTTACCCTGTTTCGATGATCCCTCCACAGTAAACGATGAGTAGTGAGGATCGCAATCCCATATTCAAATGCAGTCTGTAAAATAAAATAAGATACATTATACAATTACAAGTAACAAATGCAATCCCATATTCAAACGCAGTCTGTAAAAAAACCATAATACATTATACAATTACAAGTAACAAATGCAATCTCATATTAAAACGCAGTCTGTAAAAAAACATAATACAATATACAATTACAAGTAACAAATGCAGTCCCATATTCAAACGCAGTCTGTAAAAACAAAAAACAAAAAAAAACACATTCTACAATATTTTACAAGTAACAAATGCAATCCCATATTCAAACATAGTCTGTAAAAAACCCATAATACATTATACAATTACAAGTAACAAACAAATTACTCAAATTTGAAGCATCAATGTAAAAAGAATTGTGAACAAGTCCCTTCACCCTGTGTGAAGCCATGCTATGCAAAATATATTTGTACTCAGACATCATATGTTAAACATGCTTTCATTGGTATCCAGTGCACTGAGCTAACCACCAGTAAAACAGCACAAAGGACAGACCTCTGCGAAATGTTGTATTAACTTATTAACTATTAATAACATCATAATTATGTGACTGAAAATTAGTCTTGAGCTGTACCTGTTTTCTTCTTCTTCCATAATCCATTAGGAATTGGAGTAGCAGTCTGAGTAGCCACAATCTTCGTAATAACACTAACAGAAGTTAAGCCAAACCATGGCCATTTGGTTTACATTCCAGCCAACAAGCCACACTCCACTGTACTAGATTACTGCCCGTACAACACCCTCAGAAAACTAGAAGAGGAATCACTGTGTTCAGTGAGATAATACTTAATACAATAGCCTAGTTAAAAATGCAAAGGATCATTACACTGTTTTTGAAATTTGAACTTGACTACCTTTGGCAGGTGAGGTAATCATTTTTCTGATCTGTTTGCCCATAAAATGCTGAATGCTGGGCACCTGCATGACAGCTATAGTCTATGATGGCCATTCAAAAATGCTAGTCTATGATGGCCATTCAAAAATACTTAAAATGTTTTTCACATTAAAGTCAAGAAATAAAAATTAATTTCTGTCTTAGAAGTTAGATGATTTTTATAAATGAATTTTAAACAGAATGTCTACTCTGTATCCTCTGTTACTGTCAGTCTCTGTAGACAAAAATAATTCATGATACTCTTGATTTTACACTATATATATATTATATAATTACAGTGATACATATTATATTACTGGCTTTCTTCTGATGCCATATTTTGAGCCAAATCATATGGATTTCCCCTCACATTACTGACTTAGGCCATCCTAGGTTTGGGGTCAGGGTTTACTTATACTAGTCTACACTTACTGACTTAGGCCAATCCTAGGGTTTGGGGTCAGGGTTTCCCTCACACTTACTGACTTAGGCCAAGGTTTTCATACTTGGGTTTTGGGGTCAGGGTTTCTCTCACACTTACTGACTTAGGCCAATCCTAGGGTTTGGGGTCAGGGTTTCCCTCACACTTACTGACTTAGGCCAATCCTAGGGTTTGGGGTCAGGGTTTCCCTCACACTTACTGACTTAGGCCAATCCTAGGGTTTGGGGTCAGGGTTTCTTTCACACTTACTGACTTAGGCCAATCCTAGGGTTTGGGGTCAGGGTTTCCTCACACTTACTGACTTAGGCCAATCCTAGGGTTTGGGGTCAGGGTTTCCCTCACACTTACTGACTTAGGCCAGTCCTAGGGTTTGGGGTCAGGGTTTCCCTCACACTTACTGACTTAGGCCAATCCTAGGGTTTGGGGTCAGGGTTTCCCTCACACTTACTGACTTAGGCCAGTCCTAGGGTTTGGGGTCAGGGTTTCCCTCACACTTACTGACTTAGGCCGATCCTAGGGTTTAGGGTCAGGTCCTGTCTCATTTGAATTCTGGACTTGTCATGGGCTTCACATTTTGCAAACTGGTGAGTCCTGATGTAGTGATAATGAATGTCAGCTTTGCTTCATGAATAAGAGGCAGAAAACACACACTTGACATCTGTTTTTTTCTTCAATGTTATGTGTGCAGGAAAGCATTATTAGGTACAGCCAATACAGTCTTAATTCTTAGTTCAAAAGGTGGCATCAGGAAAAGCCTGGAATAAATTATTGTAAAGTTCTAATTACCAATATTGCCACTGACTCTATTCGACGAATTATTACCAAATTTCTCTCTTGATACCACATTTCATTATTTGGCACCGTTAGTCTAGTGTTACTGTTTTACTCTGTGTTAGCGTAGAACTTTACTTTGGGGCATCTGGTTTTGTGCCAAGGGCACACTTTCTTCTTCTTCCTGTGAAGCGACCGCAGTCATCGAGTTGATTATTTTGTCACTTTACGTAGGGTCAGTAGCGAATTTTTACTTTTTTATTACTGCAGTCTGGAGACCCTTGACACAAATGTGTCGATGGTCTTGGCCTCAACGACTTCCTGGGGCAGGTCATTCCAGTCTCTGATGGTTCCCGGCCACTGGTCTAAAACTAAACGAAGATCAAGCCTTCAGATTATAGCTATAATCTACACAAATACTCCAGACTAGTTAGTAAGTTATTTATCAGTCGCTGTGTCTCAGTGACTGCGTCTAGTCGAATGGTTCTTGGTGTTTGTTGTGATGCGGACATCTGAAACCACGATCTGCTACCAACGGTCTGCTGTCAAACTGATTGTTATTTAATAGTCTATTACCTTTTCGTTACCATCATACAAAGCCACGCCTGCCTGTTGTTCAACCAGCTGTTCTCCCGTGTATAAATTTCCGTCACACCATTCAAAGCGATCCATCGCTTTCTGTTATAGCGCTTTCTAGGCAAGCCCCACACTAGCCCGGACGATGGACAAGAGTGATGCCCCTTACCTTCAGCCTCTTACACTGGGCCCTCTACAGCGTCTCCGTTTGGGTCGGTGGCACATGTTAACTCCGGGATTGGCCCATCCTGTTAGCGGAGTCTGTTGTAACTATGGACGTACAAACTGTGTCTGCATCACTGAGCGTCTAGCTCAGTGAACTGCACATTACCCATCATATCCTGGAGTCTGTGGAGATAAGCGCTTTGCAGGAATTATGAAATGGATCGGTCAGTGTTACCGGGCCAAGTCAGTTCTGTTATGTCAATAGTAAAGTAGGCACCTCCAGTTTTGTGTACCTTTGTGTTGAAAAAAAACTGGCATTGCTTAAATTTTAGTTTGTGCCAATGTGTGTACTGAACAGGCCTATTTCGGAAATGCAATGGCAACATATTCACAAGGTAACTTGGACATCCTGGGACACTTTTGTTTGTTATTGTGTGTAGAGCAACTCCCACGTTTACTGCATGTGCATTACAAAATATGTGGAAACATGACAGATAAAACTTGAGGTTCTGCTTGAAAAAGCTATAGCCCATCTTGATCACTGAAGAAAATAACCAAGACATCCTTTTTACAAAAATTTAAAATAGGTAAAAACTTGGAATTTGGATGTAATGTCAATACTTTCAAACAATAAGCAACCACTACAAAATAAATATGGACCAAATTCTGTTTTTGAGATCACAGTTGTGAGAGTTAAACAATATATATATTTTTTGCTTGCTTATTGCTTGAAGATGTACTTCTGGTAGAGTTTATGTACCTCATATTTACCCACACCGGGTGAGTTACAGTAGGCAACTCAGGTCTTTTGTTGTGTATGTGTGACGTGTCAATATCTTTTGAGTGCTAATTATAACTCCCTTGTGTGTTGATCTTGCTTATTGTTTGAATGAAATTGAATGCAATGACATTATCTGACATAGACAAAAGATATAAACTTCAGATGTGACTTTGCTTGAACATGCTATGTTGATTTCATACTGAGTTTATAAACTACTTTTGTCAGTGCACCCAACACACATCAGAAACATGACATGAAAAATGAAGCCGTGGTAGGCAACATGTGAGCCATGACTACTGATAGTGTTCCATCCCAACAAACATTCATGTAACTAGTTTTCTAAATTTAATATCAAATCAAGAACCAAATTTGAAACAAAAATTTGACAATTCATGCAGTCAGACTGGAGGCATTGTACTTTTTAGAAGTGGCCAACTTAAATTTTGGGGAAGACTTGCAGCACTCCAGTTTTGGACTGGTGTAGCCTACACAGTTCATGCAGTAGCCGTAGGTCAGTTTATTTCATATTATATATAGCCACATTAAAGGGAACTTACTGTGCATACATTACTCTAACCCAGTTACTTCAGTATGCTCTGCTCTTTTAACTCAAGCTGTAGGGGATTCCAAAACTTGGTACCACCAACCAGTTCAACTAACCATCATCCTACTAGCATCAACTGGAGACCCAATATATTGCAGATCTTTACAGTGCAAGTCCTTCAGTTCTAGCAGGAAGTTTTCCCCAGACAGAACCAACAGGTTAACTGGGCGTCACAAATCTCTCTACCCAGGGCTGGAAGTCGGGTTTTTGTTTTTAAACAATGTGAACACTTATTCAAAAGCACATCAAAAAGTTCATTTTTAAATTTGCCTTTTTTTTTTTTGTTTTGTGGTTGGCACTGCCAACGATACACTCACAATTAGACAATAATATGCCAAACCAATTAGTTCACCATCGACTGTGCTACTGCACCAAAGCAACACTCATTTTCCACAGCATTGCTGTTTCTCTAAAAGGGCGTACACATTTTCTGAAATTGTGATGGTTACAATTGAATTTGGCATCAAAATTCAACCCATTAGGTGAAACTAAGAAAAAAGAAAACTGATCTCTCCTTTCAACAATTTAAGCATGTGATCAGATGATGAAATAATATTCTATAGAGACAAACTATCTTGCTTACATGTTAACGTTCTAGACTACAGAATACTATACGTATTTAAACATTTGAATATACAAGCTTTACCATTTTTTTCATCTACATTGTAAAAGATGAGTTAGTGAAGAACAACTCAGCAAGTAACTAGTAAGTGGACATACCTGCAGGTTTTCTGAGTGTTTCAAATGCACACAAATCCACACACTGAACAACATTAACAATAACAACCTTCTTTTTTCTCATTTATTCACAAAATCAAGTTTGGAACATCAATTCTGTCAAAAGAACACTGAAACAATGAACATGAAATGAATTTTTTTGGGACAGTAAATCACTGAATGACATGAAATGTGCTTGACGCAGTCATACCAACTTTCACAGGCCTCTTTCTCACCCCATCCTTATTTAGATTTTTCTCTACAACCTCTCTTGTGCTTTCTCTCTATCTCTCTCACACACACACAGATGATGAAAGCACACAAACTGTTCCACCACAATAATGAATATAAAACTAAATGTGCATGATGAGCAGCACTGAAGAATTCAAATGGAGATTACTTTCACACAACCCTGTCTAATGACTCCAGCAAGACGATACTGTTTCCACGAACAACCTGCAAGCACACAAAAACAGACCAAATGTTCAGTCACATCAGATAATTCAGAATCAAACAAGAAAAAAAATGATTCACACACACACACACACAAAACTGAATGGTGCTAATTCAATGTGTGCCACTGCCAAAGTTTTAATTTTAACCATACCACCAAAAAGCACCCACTTACCTCCTGTTTAAAGCCAAAAAACAAAATAGGACATTTGATCTTCATTTTGTTTATGCATCTCAGTTCTGATCATCACATATGGCTCCCCCTCAATCAGACAGCAGTTTTCATGAAAGCTTGGACTTTTATGTCAGTCAGCCTTGCAAAATCTCTAATAACAGTTTCTGCACAAGCCACCAAGGCTCTTCTGGATAGCCCAAATTAGGCTAAAACTACAAAGGTGAGGAGAAATAAAAAGAATATATATTATTATATATAAGACACTCCTGAATGGCAGTGTCATAGCTGGTGAGCAAAACATGATGTACATGTGCGTCAAACACAAAGGAAAGTGCTGGGTAAGTGGAAACATTCAGTGGATTTGCCATGGACAACAAATGTGCATTGATCTGAACATTCTATGTCACTTGTGGCATCATCTTCTGAAGATGATCAGTGCAGTAGATGAGGATCAGCTACCCAATTCTTGTCTGCTGCAGGACTGGGTTAGTTGGTAAGGAAATGAAGTGAAAACTGAGGCTGCAGACATTTTCTGTCATTCATACTTGATGTCAATGTGCATTTCATAATTTGTCCAACTCTGACTGTTTTAGTAAATGCTGCTAAGTGCTGACAATATGACTAGGCCTATTGGGTCAATGTAAACCACATTTATGGGATTGTTTCCTCTGTCACTTGCCTGGAAAGTATCACTGATGATCAGTTTGCCAAGGTATACAACTTCTGTTTCTTCTCTTCTAAAAGCATGCATGCCAAATTTTATTCACAGATATGGCACTGCCAACTATGATATAAGGTGCAGGGGTCAAATTTGTGGGAAGAAGTATCACCTTATATTACCTATCAGACTGAAAATTACAGTAATATTAATACAGAAATTTTGTATACTATAAAAATAATGACTTCTGAAGTTCTGTTCTAGCAAATAGTCAAACTGTCACACACGCATCAGCCAGGGATGTTAGTGGTAAAACTTTAAAAAATACATAAAAAATCCCACAAAACTAGGTGGTCTAGTGGCATGGCACAATCTGAAATTAAAAATGAAATGTGTTTGTTTGAATTTCAAAGATATTTTACGCCAAAAATTTCAGAAGGTGACAAAAATGAAAAGAGCCTTTTTCCGCAATGTCTGTGCAAGACATTCTGCTGCTGAGCTAGAGGAAATGCTTTGCAATCTGGATAAATATGCAGCTTACAAAACTGCTTCCCTTGCTTCATCAGCTTTGCAAAGCTCTCTGATGACAAACTTTTCTAATCATTTTTCTCTTCCAACAACAATTTCTCTCTCTCTCTCCTAGTAATGTAGTATTGTGTTTGAAACGTAACTTACCACCATGCCAATAGATCTCTTTTCTCCTGACTTTGTCTCTTCAATGCTCTCGTCCACCACCAAGTTCATGAAGGGGTCAAATCCACGCAAAATTCCCGTCACTGATCTTCCTCCATTCAGCTTCACTGCAAACACAGTCTTTTAGATTGAAAACAAGCATTATGATTAGGTTACAACCAAGTATTATAATTATATAATACATGCCTGCATGACTCTGTTAACTTGTACTGTTATAATACCTGTAATTTTGTGTACGCCAATAAGCTGGCAACAGGTACGTCATCAGTTACTTATCAGGCAACAAAATGCACACACCAAAACTTTTAAAAAACAACAGCCTTCTCAAAACATTTGTCCAACAAGTACAAGTGACTGATAAAACCATTTTTTTAAAACATTTGTTGCTTTAATAATTAAAATGACCAGTTTACAATACTTGGAATTTACAAGCTGACTTTCATCAGTGCACCATCTCTCATGCATGATGCAGAGCAGTATTCTACAAAACACAGAACTAAGACAGGCAAATGGTATTGTGATGAAATAGAAGTCATATCCCCTGGTAGTTTTAGTTCATCATGATGAAAACTGTTTTTTTCCAGTTTGTTTCCCAGAACAACACGAAACACTGAATTTTTCTTAATTTAAAAAACATCTAAAGATAAAAATACCAGCAAGCTCCATTACATTGCTCTTTTTTCATTCTTTTTTTCAAAAGTGGCAACATTGGCCACTATTAATGTTATGACAAACTCTGACAACTGATACAGTGATGGTGCTATTTAAAGCTAATTCCGACACACATAGACATACACAATCAGCATGCACGCTGATGAAATAAGCCTACTAGTACCAGCTATTTTGGCAGATGCTTATTCAAGTTATTGGAATGGATGGGACATGTGTACAGGCAGCAGCAGGGTCATTCAGAGCCTGACAGAGGGCATGCATTTTTAAATTTTTGTTTAGCCCAGTCAGACTGCTGCTCTGCGCACTTTCAATGGACATGAGAATAGTTGACCCGTCAGCGATTTTTAACTTGTTTGTACACAGTTTTAAAAAACCTAGCACAATCCCTGAATGCAGCTAAACATTTCCCCATAATTTCACGCTGAAAACCATTACTCATAATCTGATGCAGTAATTACAAATTACAATATACTTTGGCCAAGGATATAAATTCTAGTTCCAATCATTTCTAAAGTCCTAATCCTTTTCCCCATTTAAAGTTATGACTGCTCTTCAAAGCTTCTGTCAGTGTACCACTAACAGACAAGATATGGGGCTAATGGATTATGGACCATTTAAAAATATTTTAAAAATATGTTGTCTCATGTCTGAGTCAGACATGAGACAACTTACTTAGTCAGTGACTCAGTCTGACTAGTCTGAGAAAGAAAACATACTATCACTATGACTCTATGTGCATTGGGCTCATCCCAAAATGATATGCTCCCAATTATTGCATAATGTACTATTTATAAATATAATTGATAATTAATCATCATTTATTATCAAGAATGCATTATTCAATTTATTGTTTTGCCATGGGCAACTGTTCCATGGGCAACTGTTCCAGTTTGTTTTAGTTTAAATAGTTTAATAAATAATAACCAGAAAAATAAAAAATAAAATCAACTCACATGTTAGTTTTTTCTCCATGTACCTGAAAATAAAGTAAAGAGTTATTGAACACATCTGACTGTGAGTGTGACAAACGAGTGTGACATTTCTGACAAGCATTTTATCACATTCACTACTACTAGATTTAGGATGCACACCAAGAAGGGAAGTACTCTGTCCCTAGTGGATACAAACTGTCCTTGCACTGTTGCAGCTGCACTGAAGTTAAACTCTGAAGATCAATCATTCAATGGCTTTCAATTTCATCCGACGGGATCTGTCTCGGTGGATTAATGCCAAGGAAACATTCGACTTCTGACAGGTAGGTAGGTTACCCCCTGCTTGGCAAATAGTGACTGAACTATCGCTAGTATCACTATCACTAGATACTATCAGTATCACCGTATCCATGTATCCACTATCAGGCTCAGTTACCGACAAAATTTGCTGAAAATAGGCAGTGGACACTGCCACTGGAGATGGAGTGCCCAAAATTACTGTTTCATTTCACTTCCCATTTCCATTGTTGTTAATTTTTCTGGTTGCACCTATTAAGCTTGTGGAACAGTGCTTTTCTAATTTGTGGCTGTGTAACGTATCAAACGCAGATTTTATGCCCGCATCAATCCCGAATCTGCAGGGAAACCATTGTTTCTCGAGGGTGAATCGAACGGCAATACAACCCACAAGCGAACAAATATTAGACTTAAAATGAAAGCAATAATTTAGGACACTCAACTAGTTAATAGCTGAATAATAAAGGTGGGCAAGACTTCAAGTAAAGACATAAAAATAAAAATAAATTTATTATCAAAACCAAAGTGAGTTTAGACCGGAAGTCCCTGGACGCCATTGCTGACACAACAACTACACCTGAATTTGTAATCTAATAATATTGTCAGCATTTAGTCAAATTACTGTCATACCAGATAGTTAAAAATATATTATGTTTTACTCACTTCTTCAACTCAGGCGGATGGGCCTTACTCATTTTGATTGAGGTCGATTTCGTCTGTACCTACGGTGCCGGTCTGTCAGAATGGCGCGTAGTTGGCTAGCTCTGTTTGTTGCGAACGTTCTCTCTCCGTTATGTTGGAGAAAATATTTATACATATTTTTTCACTCAACATTTTTTTGTTTACTTTAAGGCTGAATATTATAAATAATCTGAACATTAAAAGACATATATTGACATTGTCAACTAAAATATCGGAGGTGACGTCACAACTGTTTTTCATTGCTGACTTGTCGAAGTTCGCCATCTTTTTTGCTTTGTGGAATAGTGCAAGGAAAATTCCGTTTCTGAGAAGTTAAACGGCTTTTGGGCAGGTAATTGAGGTATGATGATACATGTATGTTTACTGGTTTATCTTGTGTATGATTTCTTGTCACTGATGAAGCCTACGGAATGCCGCCCAATGAGTACTTCAAGATCAAAAATCTCTGTCGCTGGTTGGTCCTTCGGTTCTGCAGATTCCGTTGGCTCAAATCGTCCGCTAAAGAAGTGTTGATCAACTTCATTGGTCATCTATTAGCTACTGAGTTTGTTAGATATTCAGCAAAACGAGTTTTTGGAGCAAATTTACGAGGAAGATACGGTCTTTCTAGAAGTAGTACAATAAAAAAATGGAGTCGGTCGTATATTGCGCATACATGCAAAATACAGACCACAGTTTAAATCATTGTGGTCTACACATCATGTCAAATAATCTGAGTAAACTTCTGGAATTGCTGACTGGCGAACACAAAAGTTATCAACTGAAGTTAAACAGGACTGTATTCATGAATAAAGAGAAAATGTTGGAGAAGAGGACACGCATGTCCGTGTCGCACCATGATCAGTTGTGGTTCTAAAGTGTTAGTGAATTTCGCCCAGAATTCATGGGACTTTGAGAGATCCTATCATAACAGCACAAGTCTACATGTATAAAAAGATTAAACAATTTTTACACGAACAGGGGGAGAGAGCGCAGAGAGTGGGGTTGTTTGCTTTTAATTAATGCAACTAAACCATGCGGAAGCATGCACACAAAATTATACCACTGGTTTAATCACAGTTTATTTTGTTGTTTTTGTCATGCAACAATACGTTTTGGATGTGTAGCTGACCTGTGTATCCCACTATGTGAATGAAATCTTTTGGTGTATTGGTCATTTAAGGACAGCATAAAACATTAATCAGACACTGAAAAAGCCCAATTCTATGTTTCTCTCCTGCATGTGTCCTGATTCGACGGAGCTTGAAAATAGCAAGCCTGACATGTACAGGATACATGTCGGAACGAGTGAGTTTGATCAAGAGTGTCACCTAAGTTCCAGGTCTATAGAGGTAGACAAAGGTATGTCACAGCCATTCAGTTGGATAGAAGAGGGTAAATTTCGGGTTTCCTGAATATGTTTTGGAGTGATGAGAAGCATTTCCATCTTATCTGCGCTTAACTGCAGTTTGTTGGTGCATCCAATCCTGAACATCGGAAAGGCTAGTGTGTGAGGAAGGAATTATCTCACGAAGCTCACTGAGATGGGCTGAGGCATAAAGCTGATAGTCGTCAGAGAAGCTGTGACGAAAGAGCAAATGGGGATTGACAATAGCAGAGAGAGGTTGAATACAAGGTACAGAATGAAGATAATCAGTCCAAGAACTGACCCCTAAAGGACAATAAATTGGAGAACAGTTGGAAGAGATTTAGAGCCATTGACAGAAACTGTTAGGGTGCAGTCAAAGGTAGGAGTGGAACCAGGAGAGAACAGAACCGGAAAGACCCAAAGAAGTGTTGAGATGCAGCAAAAGAATGGAATGATCAATGGTTTGATGTTACAGATTAAGACTATGTGCAGTGCTTTTACTTGCAGAGATGGCAGAGGGAGAGCAGATCACAGTTTACGATGCTGAGACACAACAACCCCTGACAGTGACTGTGAATGCTGCGGCTGCTGATGACGGAACAGGTGTGCCAAGTATCCAGTACATCACACAGGATGGACAGGTGGCACAGCTACAGCCAGATGTTGTGCAGGTACGTTCAATCACAATATAACGCATATCTATTACTGTAAAGTGCCTGATAGTAGATCTATGTTAGTTGTCAGTGTGAGTGATTTTATATATATATTATATATATGTTCTTTTTGGCTATTGATGTGTTTTCCACGGTACTTGCAACAATTGAGACATCTGAAAATGAACTAAAAGTCACCCAAAATACAAGTTAGGGTTCAGGTATTCATGTTCGAATTTCAGCCCATGGTGTGATGCAGAAACAGTTGACTAGTCGGTAGTTGGTTTTCCTTCCCCTGGCAGGATTATTACATTTAGTTAATTTTGTTTTCCATTATAAGGAAGGCACCATGCTCCAGCCTACAGTTCTGGCAATGTTTCACTGTAAATAAGAATTAAGATCTGATGTGCACATGGAATTGGGACTAGGGAGTGACTGGCAATTTTCATTTCTCAGGTTGGTGGTAAGTATATATAGGTTTTATAACTCGTTACCTAACAAATTATGAAATGCACCTGACTTTTTCCATTGCCAGGCGGGTGTGTCCGGGGGCACCACTGTGATGACCAACACAGGCTCCATGCCCATCATGGCCAGCCTGTCGCAGCAGCCAGCCACCGTTCTGCAGGGCCAGGCCAGCAGCCAGGCAGCAGTGTCCACCACCACCAGCGGCACCGTCAATACATCCAGCCTTCCTCAGATGCTGTTCCTCAACCAGGTCACCATCAACGGGCAGACCTCCTTCGTCTTGGTCGACGCCAACAATAAACCCGTACAGCTTCCTCAAGGTGAGACTCCCTAGTGTGGAGTGGACATAATCCCCCTGGAAGCCTCGATTTTTGTATTGGTAAACTTGGAACTTCCTTACCGGTATTTTGTGCCAGAGGACTCATCTCAGAAAACTGCCAGAAAATGGCTCAAATTTAGAAACATAAAATCGTAACTGATTTTTAAGGCTGCTGACTACAACAGTTTGCTCTCGGGAATAAGTTTTGCCAATCTTTGTGCATTTTTTCTTTCATCATGTTTTATATGTATTATGTACTTGGGATACATGTATACATATATCCCAATGTCTATGTGTGCATGTCCTGTTCCTACATTGGAGATGTTAGTAATTGGATTTTAACGTCCTGTCAACCACACAGGTACATTGCTGTAATATATAATACACATGATAATGTTGGAACAGTTTAAAGGAGTGTTGCAATTTTTTTCACTTGTTTGGCAAGCAATATTTTGGCCGGGGAAATGTCAGAGATGTCTGGGAGCAAGATGCGTAGAATTCTGAATGACCCCCAGTGTTCAGAAGGATCAGAGTGGAAGTATTAAACATGGGGTGTGGGCAAGCTTGACAGTTGGTAAAAATGGGCATCATCTGCTAGCAAAGAAGTGAACCAAAAAGAAGAAGAAAAGCAGCACATAGCACTGACCTTCATTTATTGCCATACAAAATTAATGATACATATATATATATATATAGAGAGAGAGATATCTATGTTCCTTGTGTAGTTTGCCAGGTAGGTGGTAAGAAGTTTGTCATCACTTGATCACCTCTGTTAGTAGCATGCATTTGCTGTGCATTTATGCCACATGCTGGACTGTATTAAGCCCCACCCTTTGCTGCATTGAGGTAAGGTGTTTAAGCATTCATGAATATAAAACAATGAGCAATTGGTATGAGTGATCAAACCTTGTTGCTGTTTGTGGTATACAGGTATCCAGGTCATCAACCTACCCACACAGAATCTTGGCCAACAGCTTCCTGTGGTAAGAGAACTGATTTATAATTATACCGCTTGCAGCATAGTTAAGGGTTTTATACTGTTTGCAATTGATATTTTATTTCATGCTTGCATTGTTGTAGAACATTACTGGTGTTGAACATTGGTTAACAGTCTAACATATTCTTTCCCTAGTTTTGCATGTTAAAATGTACCTTCTTTTCTGCATCTTGACAGAAGAGCATAATTATTGTTGAAATAATTAGCAGGCTGGGTAGTATAACCTCATTGCTTTCCCTGGAAAAGCAGCTTGCATTTTCTGCAAGAAAAATTCAGGATTAGCACAGTGAAATGTTAATAATTGAAGCTAATAAAAGATGAATAAGCAAGCATTAAATCATCATCACTGCTTGCATTGTTCCCAGCCCGGTTCCGACACAGGAGATGAGCCACTGTATGTGAATGCGAAGCAGTATCACCGCATCCTCAAACGTCGACAGGCCAGAGCAAAGCTGGAAGCTTCAGGGAAAATTCCGAAAGAGAGACAGGTGAGTCATCGTTGAGCACAGTTTGGTTTATGTGCACAGTGATAATGAATAACGGATACATTGTTCTGACTGGAGTTGGTTATGGGTTGCACTTAGATGGAAACTTTTATTCTACAATGGACACCTGTCTTGAGGCCACTTGAAAATCAGCCAAAAGCAGACTTTAAAAATAGTGTGGATGATCTTTAGCAAAGGATCCATTTACATGGTGATATAACAATAACACATTTTGGGGGGCTATTTCTCCAGATTGGAACACATAGCCCATTACAAAGCAAAGAACAAAGAATCAAAATAGACTAACTTGGGCACCCTCTCATACCCCATCTGTAGGATAGCTTCAGGAGATGAGATTTTAGATCAGAGATGATTTAAAAGGTGAGAGCCTCTGATGACCTAATTTTCCAAGGGAGGGTGTTCCAGACAGTTAAGCATAAGAAAACAAAGCGAGGGTGTGCTTACAGAGGCAAGACAAAGCATGGAAGTATCCGAAGAAGAGTGGGTTGTGGCTGGTGGGTTGATTTTTAAAATTTTGAGTTCAGTCAGGTAGCCAGGAGCAGTCAGTGTGGAGGCACTGGCAGCTGAGAGTTTGTGCTGTATGCATGAATCAGTGCGCAGCTAGCACAGAGAAGCAAGATGAAGAGAATTGTTATCAGTTTTGGAAACTCTCAGTACAAGGCGAGCAGCATTGTTTTGAACTTTCTGCAGTTTGACGAAGAGCATCCGAGTGGACTTGTAAGGAGTTCACAATGGGTCACAAGGCTGGAAATGAGGTTGGGTTGTGTACTGACATGGGGGCCATTCATTGGGTCACAAGACTGGAAATGAGGTTGGGTTGTGTACTGACATGGGGGCCATTCATTGGGTCACAAGGCTGAGAATGATGCTGGGTTGTGTACTGACATGGGGGCCATTCATTGGGTCACAAGACTGAGAATGATGCTGGGTTGTGTACTGACGTGTACTGACATGGGGGCCATTCATTGGGTCACAAGACTGGAAATGAGGTTGGGTTGTGTACTGACATGGGGGCCATTCATTGGGTCACAAGGCTGAGAATGATGCTGGTTGTGTACTGACATGGGGGCCATTCATTGGGTCACAAGACTGAGAATGATGCTGGTTGTGTACTGACATGGGGGCCATGCATTGGGTCACAAGACTGAGAATGATGCTGGGTTGTGTACTGACATGGGGGCCATTCATTGGGTCACAAGATTGAGAATGACGCTGGGTTGTGTACTGACATGGGGGCCATTCATTGGGTCACAAGATTGAGAATGACGCTGGGTTGTGTACTGACATAGGGGCCATTCCTAGTGAGCCAAGTCATGAGATCAAAAGTGAGATTGGGTTTAGATTGCCATTTTTGCACAGCCCAGCCTCACTTTTGATGTTGTGACCCACCATAACCTGGCTGTTTAAGCATGACCCCATGCCACAATTGTCAGTGCAGAACCCAACCACTTTGTAATGTTCGAAAAAGCTTTACACCAGTGCAAATGGAATGTTGCTATGTTTCAGAAATACCTGTATGAGTCCAGGCATCGACATGCTATGAACAGAGTGAGGGGCAATGGTGGAATTTTTGTGGGCAACGGTGAGGAAAAACCAGAACAGAAAGTGAATATGTTTGACGGAGCTGGAACAATGCTGTCATCGATGAGTCAGTAGGTTCAAGGACTTCATGTGTACAGTTTGTGTGTACAGTATTACCGAAATAATGTTTGGACACGTACCAGTGTTTTACATGTACCCCACAAAACTGCCAACTACTTGTGCTGTTCACTGGATTATTGGACTGCAAAAAAACAGTGATGAGGAGCTATTACAACAGTGTAAGTCTGTAATGTACTTGGAAAGAATAACTGAGCAAATTTGTGTGAGCATGTGTGTGACCACTCATGAGTGTGTGTGTGTGTGTGTGCTCACTCAGTGTTGGTGTGCTCATGAATCTATGTGTGCGTGTAATTGGAAGGTTGTATTTTTTTTATCAAAGAAGAGCATTGCATGTGCCTGTGGGCACATCTATACGTCATGTTTAAATTCAGATGCAATGTTCAATATACCCCCAAAACTGAAACTCAGCTTGTAAGATGGAATTTAATTTGGTGATAACCATTTATTTATTGGAACAAGGGTCACAGTAACTTTTCAGAACTTGCATACAGCAAACAGTGTCTTAGAAAAAAAATGCATACAACCAAACATGACGCTGCACACATTGACAGCAATTTTTTTAAAGAACAATCCTATGCTTGCCTATTGAACATCTGCCTCTCATGCCTCATGCAGAATTCTGTGCAAGTCTGACAGATAACAGCACTACTTTCAGTATCCTCGGCTTGGGACCCTACATGGCAATCAACATTTTCCACGGGTGCCTGCTTAGATCTCAGCCATTTGCAGGTACTGGCAAATTTCTGGCTGGTTTGTTTACTTTCTTGAGTAGCAGGCCTAATACAATGGCTCAGAGCTAGTGGAAGAAACTGGTTGAGAACTATCATCATGCCTGTGAAAAAAACAAGTCAGAGTTTGCTGCATTGTCTTTTGCGATGTGATGCCGAGCTGTGAAATATGGTCAGTTCCACATGCAAATGAACGGAGGGAAGCTACCATCAACTGGTGATGTGTCCGGAAACTGATACAGGAAGTGAACTACCGCTGACCTTCAGGATCACCCAACCCCTGGCAGCTGTCAAAGTTGATATGTTTTGACAACCGACTTTTACACACCCCAATGTCAGAGAGACTGGGCAAGAGAGAAACTGCTTGAAACCTTTAATTAAATGCATTCTGTCATACAAATCTGAAGTTTATCATGTGTAATAAATGTGTGGGGTTTGAGTAATAGCATGAGAAGGGTTTATTTTGTGTTTAGAACAGTTTTTCTACGTATTTGTGACCCTTGTTACAAGCTTTGTTGCTAACATTACAATGTGTTTGGGATGCTGTTGAATGCTTCTCATTGTACTGTGGCATTTGCTTTTGAGCATTGCAGCAAGTTTTTCGAAAAAAACACGTGAAACCTCACTGCGATATGCATGTAGTTTTGTGAGATATTTTTACGCCTGTAGTTGCCCCCCCCCCCCAATCTCTGGTGGTGTTTCTTTTATTTTCTTATTGGGATTACATGCATTTCAATATCGTGCTGTTTGATCTGCAAGTTACTGTTTTAATTTTGTAATTCTGTGAAAGTAGATGCAAGTTATCCAGCCGTCCAGTAATAAACTTACAGAAGAGTTCAGAAAAACATGGTCTTAAGATTGGGGGGGGGGGGGGGGGGATGTCTGGTGAAGATGTGTTTTCAGCAGGTGTTCCATCGCAGTGGTAGCAGAAGTTTCAGCTGAGCTGGCAGTGCCAGGAAAACCTCAGCATACTTCAGGCGGGAGGAGGAACACTGAAGATTTAGCGTGAATGTGACAAGGTTGTGTGTGCCCACGCACACACCTTGTCATTTATGTGTGTGTGCCCATGAATATGCATGTACATTTCCTGGTGTATTGTTTGTTAAACAATTGGGAGGAGAAAAATTAATTAAATTTTTTTTAAAAGAAAAAGTACCTTTGTGTGTGTGCGTGTATGCGTGCGCTTATTGGTTGCACCACTTGTGAATGGGTTGTTGTGGTGCTGGTGACACAATAAATGACGGTTCAAATCTGTTTCTTTATTTGAATCCTTATTATTTTTTGACATCGATATCCTGGAGATCAGCCCAGGGACTGTGCATGCCACCTTGCAGCAAGGGCATCTACCTTCATGAAGGGCCCTGGAGCTCACAGCTGACCAGCTCTACACGCAAGCCCAGAGCCAAGCCAATGTTTGTGCCAGGAAAGGCAAGCCCCTAGCCATATGGACTGTGCATGCCACCTTGCAGCAAGGGCATCTACCTTCATGAAGGGCCCTGGAGCTCACAGTTGACCAGATCTATGCGCAAGCCCAGAGCCATGCCAATGTTTGTGCCAGGAGAGCCGTATGCGTGAAGTCTGCTACACCAGCTCATAACCAAGGGGGTCTTTGTTTTGGTCCAGAAGGCACAGTGATGACTCGCGCATCTGACGCAGCAGCTGCTGCAGGTCATCTTTGTTGAATTCCTGAAATAAAAAGTCCTGTTAGTCATTTATCCGTATGAACATGGCCCTGTTAGTCATTTACCTTTAGGCACACAGCCCTGCTAACTATCTTTATGATCACAGCCCTGTTAGTCATTTATCTTTATGAACATGGCCCAGTTGGTCATTTACCTTTAGGCACACAGCCCTGCTAGTTATTTATCCTTATGAACACCCCCCCAGTTAGTCATTGATCTTTATGAACACAGCCCTGTCAGTCATTTATCCATATGAACACACCCCAATTAGTCATTTATCTTTATGAACACAGCCACTGATGATGCTAAACACTCACCTTGTACAGCTTGTAGGACTCAGACACTGGTGGTGCTAAATACTCACTGATGGTGCTAAACACTCGCCATATACAGCTGTAGTACTCAACACTGGTGGTGCTAAATACTCACTGATGGTGCTAAACACTCACCATGTAGAGCTGTAGTACTCAACACCGATGGTGCTAAACACTCATCTTGTACAGCTGGTAGTACTCAGCACTGGTGGTGCTAAACACTCACCTTATACAGCTGGTAGTACTCAACACTCACCTTGTACAGCAGGTAGTACTCAACACTGATGATACTAAACACCTTGTACAGCCTGTAGTACTCAACACTGGTGGTGCTAAATACTCACTGATGATGCTAAACACTCACCTTGTACAGCTGGTAATACTCAGAGGCAATGTAGTCAGCCAGCTGCAGGCACTCGGAGTAGAGTTGGCTGGCATGAAGCATGTGGTGCAGGTTCAGGCACAGAGCTGGGATGTGGATGCGCCGTAGCATCGCCAGCTGCTGGGGCCGAGACTCCTCATCCTCCGGGTCCTGACAAGCAACCGGAGATGAAAGCACGCAGGTCTCAAATCTTCTGTCTGTACTTACAGCACTCTTCAGCCTAAGAGATCCCAACAAGTACTAACAGATGAAGAAAGGCAGGTCTAAAATCTTCTGTCTCTGTGCTTAGAACACTCTTCAGCCTAAGCGACTGAAACAGCAAGTATTAACACATAAAGAAAGGCATCTCTGTACTTTCCACACTCCTAAGCCTAAAAGACCCAACAGCAAGTATTACTCGAAGAAAGGCAAGTGTGAAATTTTCTGCCTTTGTACTTGCAATGCTATTCAGCCTGAGAGTCCCAGGGCGAAAGTGAAACTTCCTCGGTGAAAACATAAATAGATCATACCTTGTATCTGTCCACCATCCAGCCCCCGTCCATGAAAAGCAGCACATTGTAGATGCGATCCTTTGTCGTCTGTGAAACAAACAGCTCTCTGCATTATTCAGACAAAACTGCACAGCACACAAAACTCTGCCTAATTACTTTCTCGTCTGTCTGATGCAGGACCTGTGCTGAGATGGCAGCAGTTTCATGTGGCACCAGCCATGTAACAACCAAACAGCGCTTTAAGTACACCACTTTGATGGATACTAACAAACATGCTATAAAAGGCTAGTCACTCATTCTGTGTGTAAGAGTGCAATGAGTCTGCTCCAAAGCAGGAACTTTTTTCACACCCAGTCAACCAGGATGGTTATATCAGGGCTAATGCTCAAGAGCAGAGAACAGTGCAATATAAAAGCAATCAACAAAAACACTATACATATATTACCCAGAATCATACTGCACACAAAAGTCTCTACATCCCTGCTCTTCAGCAGACATAGAACGTAAACGTGCTGTCTCATGATAACTTTATCCCATGCTGAGTGTGCACTGAGCTACCAAATCTAACACCTGTCAGATAATGTGAGACTGTCTGACCAAATTGTGCTACCAAATCTAACAACAGTCAGATAAACTGTGACAGTCTAACCTAGCTGTGCTACCAAATCTAACACCTGTCAGACCTGCGACCATCTGACCAGCTTGTGTCTGACAAGGCCGCGACACTAAATTAAACACCTGTCAGATGACCAGCACCTGCGCCCATCTGACAAGGCTGTGACAATAAATCAAACACCTGTCAGATGGCCAGTACCTGTGTCTGACAAGGCTGTGACACTAAATCGAATACCTGTCAGACAACCAGTACCTGTCTGACAAGGCTGTGACACTAAATCAAACACCTGTCAGATGACCAGTACCTGTGTCTGCCTGACCAGGTTGTGCTGCCATCGCTCCATGTCCAGCTCGTACTGCTTCTGGCGGTGCTCCAGAGCCACGCGGTCAGTGAAGCTGCTGCCTACATCTGTGCTGTTGGGCTTGGTGGGTTTGCTGTGGTGGTACAGCGAGAACCAGTCGTTGTAGCTGTCCATCGCATCCTGATCCCAAAACAAGGGGGATGGGGGGGTGGGGGGGGTTGGTTAGTCAGTACTTGAACTGGCAGCCGCACATGATCACCTCAAGACTATCACTCACTCACAAGTCAGCAAATATTCTAAACCTCTTTTTGTATGTAAAACTATCACAAGTCAGACCTCCAAAGTGAATCCAAACACAAGCGTAACATGGGAAATTCCACAACAGGCCAGAGAGTTTGCACTCTCTGATCAAGTGCCAGGCAATCAGAAAGGAATGGAGCTTCTTTTAGGAGCAGCCAAAACGTTTCCCATGCCTACAGTCCTATTCCAAATCGACCTGTGGTTATCACTACGGTCAAACCCAGTTGCCATCCCTTCCACCTGCCCACCTTTATACCTGCTGAAATGAAACACCATGCACTCCTGGACTGAATCAATATAAAACATGCGTAACACCTACCTAGCCATTTTACACATCAAACAAATTAACATGAAAACATGTTTAACACCCACCCAAAATATTTTAAAATCAAAACAGTACCAAGAATAGCCACCCTCCCCCCCACCCCCCCCCACAAAATCTCTCTTTGTAAGACAGTTAAATGAATAAAAAACAAAGCAAAGAACATCAAAGCAATATTACCAAGTATGCTTTCATGCACATGTACTCTCTGACAGCATTGTCATCAGAATGAGGGAGGCTGGTCGATCCCGTCTGGAAAAGTCAAAAGAAAACTCAGCAGTTGTTCCAAGTCTCAAATGAAAAACAAACCAAAAAACAACTTCACTTCACAGTCCTGACTGTAACAATCACAGTAACAGGCAGAATGTAGCTAGCCCCCCCCCCCTACTGATTTACTCAAATTCTTGCATGAAACTGTAAAAAGTTTTTCATTCTTAGAATAATATGCCAAAGAAACTTAAAAAACCAACCCCTGAATCACAGAGCTGGAAATCCCGACTGTTAGTCAACCTGTCACTGTGGAAGAAAGTTGCCCTACCACTTGAGACAAAAACTAAGCATGAAAGAATGAGACGCAGATCTGTATTTTACACATCCTGACCTTGGCGTGCCAAATCTTGTAGACGACATTGATGCTGTCTGCTGGAAGTTTGTTGAACACTTCTCTCGCTGCATTGTGTTTCTTCACCACTGAAAAAACACACACACACATGTGCATACACACACATAGGTAATGAGGCAGGCACACACACACACACACACATATTTTTATGACTGAGCTGTACAGTGTGGCAGTCACTGCGCCTAGCTACATACAGAACATCTATAAAACAACCATTTCCATCTGATCCAGATAATGTCAGCCTGTTGCGGAACAAAAACACAAGTTTTGGAACTTATTTATATTCCTCAGGCTCCAAACACCGAGACCTGGAACAATGAGCAGGGCGACCTATTCTATTTTGCACACCCAGATGAAAACCTGCATTAGCCACAGAGAATGCAAGAAAAACGCAGTGAAGGATTATTGAACAAGGGCTGGGGGGGGGGGGGAGGAATCCCCAGCAGTGGGTGAAGCATGTAAGGCTATATTCTGACCTACTCAAAGCTCTGACAGCTCTCGATTCTCAGCAGGCAGGATCTTAATTTTTGCATCCGTGGTATCCCACTGTCACTGATCCCATTCTAAGCTGTTTTCATTCATTTTGATGTCAGTGTTCTTTCTGCATGAACCCACATAAAAGAGGGGAGTAACTCAGGACCAGAAAACTATTTTGTGTTATAAGGATTCTGCATTAACTGAACAAAAGCATTACATCAAAAACCGAAAGAAAAAGGTTACACACTCAAAGTATATCTCATACCTGTACAACAGCTGCTGCCTTCGTAAGATCATGAACCATTCCATCAATTACTGGGTATGATTGAGGTTTAGGTAGCATGGCTCTGCTCCCTCTGCCCCCCTCCCACCCCCCACCACACACAAAGTGCACACATAAGAACTGAAAATACATGAGAGAGAGAGAGAAAGAGAGAGAGAGCCTGGCTATGTAATTCATACACAATCCTCTGATGTAGCAGACAAAGATACTCTTGTTGCAAGAGAGAGAAAAAGAAGATTTTCAGTCATGCCGCTTTCACACGATCCACCAGCTGACCATGATGCACTTACAGATGAAAGATCTCATGACCGCATTGGCCTGCTTGAGGGCCTCGGCTCTTTGCGAGGGGTCAAACACCAGCCAATCGATAGCCTCGATCTTCTGACGGTCATCCTGGAGGGAAAGTCAAACACGAATATGTATACAGGAAACAAACAAACAAAAAAATAAGTGAGTTGGCATTCACACACAAAATCCCTCACTTTATCTGGAGCAAGAAAACATTTCTGGGTATACCTACAAGCATGTGTTGCATACAAAATAATACCATTTTTATTATTATTTTATTTTCCTTGTTTTCTTTTTCCACTTTGTTTTGTGCATCCGTTTGAAAAGGGCAAATGCACAGAAAAGAAACCATGATTGTTTTTCTCTTTTTTCGTGTGTGCATAATTATCTTGTGTAAACTATTTTTACCTTGCCTGTAAAAACAAGCAGCTTTCCAACGGAAGGCTCCATGCTCAGCTCTAAGTCCCACCTCTTTCCTCAAAGCCTTCCATCTGACCACCATGTGGTTCTGTGTTGACTGGTGGAATGCACAATGACTCGAGTCTAATACATCATTCAAATTATTACAATCTGCCTTATTTGGTCACTGATGATCTCTCTGATCACCAATGAAAACATGCTTTTAGGCACTGAGAGGGATTTGTTCAAACTCAACCAGTCTTCCACTCCGTCACGGTGCTTTAGCTTGTGATGAAAATACAGCGGTCAGTCTTCAGGCTTTTCCCACGCAATATCAAGTGGGACCTTCTGACTGGCTGAAGTGTCCAGGCCATCGGCCACCCAGAACTCTCCACAACCCAGCCCAGGAAAAAAGGCCGATGCCTACCTCAGAGATGGCGACGTTGATGGCCACGGAGACGTCCATGTTGAGCATGGTGGAGTCTCTGTTGCGGATGTTCTCCACCACGGTCTTGGTGATGGCCGCCACGTCCAGGCCTGCCTCCTCCGCCAGCTGAAGGCACGACTGACGCTCCTCCTGGCCCTTGATGCCTGCAACAGCAGTCAAGGCTGTTCTTAAAACCACATGCAGTCACTTGGCAAAGTAGCTTAACCACTTCACCATGGCCATGGCTTTCTTCAGCAATGGAACATCACAAGTCAGGATGAGAATGTCTTGGTGATGCGGCTGAAGCCGACCACTGATTGGCTAGTCAGATGACCAGCCATGACTGGCTCATTGGCTAGTGTTTACAGCAAGGCATCGCGGACAATGGTACAAAAAATTGCCAGCACTGAGGATAAAAAGACTGACGTTTTTATTGCCAAGTTGGAGCATCAGCATCACAGATGCAAGAATACAAACACACAAAAAAAGGGCTGTGCTTCTGTGGTATATTGTGTACAATTTGGGCGTGGACAGCCTGCGGTTTTGATATTAAGAACCAAAGTGACTCAAGACATCTATGCCAAGTCAGTGAAGCCTTATTAAGAACAGCCTTTATCCACCCAACCACGATGGTGACAATGATGATGACATATCTCTGTCACTCACCAGGTAAATGGACCCAAAGTTGTTTAAGCACACTACTCTGATGACAATAATGATTGTGGTGATGATAAAGATGATGACAACCACAATGACAGACATGTCTGTTGATCTTGTATGTGAATCAGAAGCTTTTACCCACTCAACCATGTAAGAAAATGTTTGCACATTTTTCATCTGCATGCTTCATTTAGGTGATCAATCTTTATATGAAAGAACTACTTTGATCTCCTTGTACATGAATCAGAAGCTTTTACCCACTCAACCATGTAAGAAAATGTGCAAACATTTTTTTCATCTGCATGCTTCATTTGGGTGATCAATCTTTATACAAAAGAACTACTTTTTTGCTTCTAATCTGAGCTCTCCAAGGTGCAGCCACCATGGTTTACTCTTTACCAAAGAAGAGCAGAAAAAGGCTCATGACATATTTGTTAACTTGCCGCCGATGCTTATGACATCACTGATACAGACTGCTGAGCACACAATGGCAGCACTCATGGTTGTTTTCATGACTTTCAAACACAGATTTTTAACAAACAGCATTATATAAAATCTAGGTCAAAGTGTAGAAAAACAACAAACAGCATTATATAAAATCTTGGTCAAAGTGTAGAAAAACAACAAACAGCATTATATAAAATCTTGGTCAAAGCATAGAAAAACAACAAACAGCATTATATAAAATCTAGGTCAAAGCATAGAAAAAGAAACAGCATTATATAAAATCTAGGTCAAAGTGTAGAGAAAAAAAAGAAGCCTTATATAAAATCTAGGTCAAAGCGTACAAAACAACAACCAAGTAATTGATTGTCGAGGCACCATATGTAGAGCTGGAAGACCTTAAACAGAAAACGAATCTGGAGAAGAAGGGTGAAAAATGGAGAGAAGAAAGTCATGCTCCCTTCATAAAGACCATATTTATATTTATTTAGAAACTAAATAAAAAATATTTGTTAAAAGAAGAAAAAAAGGCCACAGAGCAGTTTTGCACAGCATGTAAAAACAAGTGAAAAACTGCTGGATCCATGAAGCTTCTTCAGGTTGCTTCCCCTTTAACCACTTCATTCAAGTGACGCTCAATGTTCAGAGCACCACCAGCCAGCCACTCACCTTCCAGGAAGTGTGCGTACCACCCAACCTGCCGAGGGGCGGGCAGGTGTGATACATAGTGTGCGATCAGTTGTTTCTGATCACTCTCGATCAGCCGCTCCACATACGCTTCCAGTATCACCGTGCACAGCTCTTCCTGCAGCAGGAAAGACACACATCATGTCAAACTGGTGTCAACCTACGTCACGTCAAACTGGTGTCATCATACATCATGTCAAACTGGTGTCAACTTACGTCACGGTCACGTCAAACTGGTGTCATCATACATCATGTCAAACTGGTGTCAGCCTACGTCATGTCAAACTGGTGTCATCATACATCATGTCAAATTGGTGTCAACCTACGTCACATCAAACTGGTGTCAACATGTCAAACTGGTGTCAACCTACATCACATCAAACTGGTGTCATCATACATCATGTCAAACTGGTGTCATCATACATCACGTCAAACTGGTGTCAACCTATGTCACGTCAAACTGGTGTCATCATACATCATGTCAAACTGGTGTCAACCTACATCACGTCAAACTGGTGTCATCATACATCATGTCAAACTGGTGTCAACCTATGTCACATCAAACTGGTGTCATCATACATCATGTCAAACTGGTGTTGGCCTACATGACGTCAAACTGTTGTCCTACATCATGTCAAACTGGTCATCAGATAACTGGTGTAACATACATCATGTCAAATTGGTGTTGCCATATATCACATCAAACGGGTGTAACATACATTATGTCAAACTGGTGTTGTCATACATCACATCAAACTGGTGTAACATATATTATGTCAAACTGGTGTTGTCCTACATCCTGTCAAACTGGTGTAACACATATCTAACCAGTGTGGTCATACATCACATCAAACTGGTGTAACATACATCAGGTCAAACTGGTACTGTCATACAGCAGGTCAACCTGTGTGATACACATCACATTAGACTGGTGTAACATACATCATGCAAAACAGGTGTTATACATCATGTCAAACTGGTGTAGCCGAACAGTGTCAAGCTGGCATTGCCAAAATGGTGTTATTATAATTATTATACATCATGGCAAACTGATGTTATCACATCATATCAAATTGGCTGCACCACAAGTCAAATCAAACCAGTGTCACCATGTTATCAACAGACTGAATTTACCGCACCAGTTCCATCAGGTCAGGCTGTTGTTGCACCACAAGTCAAATCAATGTCATCATGTTATCAAGTGACTGAATTCACCACATCAATTCCATCAGGTCAGGCCGTTGTCAAATCAACAGCAAACTTGATCATTTCATCGACTCAAGTGCTGAATGAGCCTGCTTATTATGTTTGCACCCATGCAAGTAGCACCCACACCCACCCACACATACGAAGCACACCCACCCACCCACAGACTGACTGATATACTGGTATGTGGATGACATACATGTGTGTCTTGGCCAACCCGCCGGAGGAAGAGAACAAGATGTGCCATAAAGCGCAGGAGATGGTTGGCCAATGTCTTACGCTCCTTCTGCACCCAGTTGTACATCACCTCTACCAGGGCTGTAACAAAACAAGGCAGTTGTAATGTGTGTGTGTGTGTTTGAGGTACTGCACTTTGTTCTTGCTTTGTATTGCATAGTGCTCATAACAACCTACCTTGTGCTTTCCGAAGGTAGGTGCTCTCGAAACTTCACATTATTATTATTACTATTATCATTAGTAAATCGCTTCCTTCACCTTTGAGTTGTACTATAGCGAAATATGGCCAAGACTGAGAATATAACCCCATAAGTGACTGACAACTCAACCCCACAAGTGACTGACAACTCAACCCCACAAGTGACTGAAAACATACCTCACAAGTGACTGAGGCTTTAGTAGGATTCATGCTCTGAAGGATCATCAGAACAGTCAAAAGTTAAAAACCACATTAAATACCAAACAAAAAGGGTCAAAAATAGGCCTACTTATTTCTGGGATTTCAACATCCTGCCAGCTGTACAGGGTCACCCCAGGACAAATCACATGTTCAAAATTCTTTCACACTGTTTCAAAACACAAGTCACTGAACTAAATTACAAGTCAAAAGCTGGGTTACAGCTCTGGACACAACACAGTCAACAGCAAAAAACCAACAAATCAAAAACAGTCAATAACAAGCACATCTCGGTATTTACATTTCACCTCACTACAATTGACAGAATACATTTTTGTAAAACAAAAAGGTGTGGGGGGGGGGGGGGGGGGGGGGGGGGGGTGTCTAACAGATTCATAGACATGGAATTATGAAGGAAGTGGGTCAGAAAGAGTGGTCTTAAAAAAGGAGTTGTGTCTAAACTGTTTTTTTTATCAGAGGTTGACTACTATGTGTTGCACCAAAACGGCTTCACATTCTAGCCTCAATACAATCACAAAACAAACAATTCTTCTGCACCTGCACAACACAGATCTTCAGTACTGTAGAAGCCTTTGTTCTTCACTTACAAACAAACAAAGAATACTCCTTTTGTACTGAGCCACTCCAAAATATAGATTTGACAGATTAATCAAATAGATACTGACAATTTTCGCCCCGTGCTGATTTTTTGTCAGTCTGTTTTTGTTTCCAACTAAGGAAGACACACATGCACCCCACTCACCAGGCATGTCCCCAAGAATGATGTGTTTCTGAATGACGTGGTACCACTGCTGGCATTCTGTACGTATACGCTGCAACACAACACACTGACGTCAACAGGGAAAACAGGCTGGGGGAAGGGGAGGGAATGAGCAGGAGGGGTGGGGGATATCAGCAATGCACACTCAGCACAAAGCAAGTGCAAAACCCAGGATAATACAGAGAAAATCTAACAAAAGAGACATGACAGCTTACCGATGCATTGAAAAATGATTTTTCATGTACTTATCTACGAATGACTTTTTATCTGGATGTTTATTTGTGTTGTACTTTAATGATGTTTTCTGATTGCAGTGAATGTGTGATGAGTGTACTTGGCACCACAAAACATTCCTCGTGCAATTGTATTGACACTTGGCAAAAAAGCTGTATCGTATTGTATTGTACTGTTTCAAGAACAACATCTCATCCTTTGGGTGAAGCTGACACTCTATTTGTTGGCCACACTTCATTATCCCTTGCCAGAAATTTGGGATTCCCTATCCTGGTATGACTACAGCAGCCGCAAGGAAGTAAGAAACTTGGCTTTTACACACCTAGTCAACCAGGGCTGTTATATCAAGGCAAAAGCAGCTGCAAGGGTGACACGACCAATCTGTGTATGCGATGGTTCAGTCTTTATCTATAAATCATGGTGCAATCAGCACTCTGGCTTATAACAGTTTATGTGACACTGCTGGCATGATAGGCATGTGAAAGGAATGCGGTGGGGAGGCAATCTCTCTCGCTAAATGGACCTCACAAGCAATGAAACTGGCTGACTGGATTAGCTGCCAACATCTTTTTTCATGCTGGGAGAGTGAAGCATGGGTTCCCGATGTGCTAGTACCTATCAATTTTGCCAAAGCAGCCACAGACTGTTCTAAAACTCTTCATCAGTCTCAAACTGTCAGAAACATGAGGGACTAACATGCTACCTGTTTCCATTTGACAAAAACATTCGGCTCACTTTCCCTGACTCTAGTACACTTTAGCTGTGTGAAATACTAGCTGATGACTGCCTGGTCCAGGTTCAGACCACCTTGGGCACCTACGTCTGTGTGTCTGCTGGCATGCACTGCCGGCAGCACAGGTGAAGCACCCATCAGGCGGCAAGGAAACCAAAAGACAAGGAAACCAAAATTCTATAACGAGCACTGTAGGGACATGGGTGGTCACGACAAAGGACAAAGATACAATTCAAAATCTGAGCCCCAGAACACAACACCTGGTCATGACAAAGGACAAAACACAATTCAAAATCTGAGCCCCAGGAACATAACATCTGATCATGACAAAGATACAGCTAAAAATCTTAGCCCCAGGACCATAACTCCTGCAGCTGAAGCGATGGAAAGTGTACAGTACCTGGTCCGCATTAGCTTGCAGCTCCTCAAACACCTCGGCTGGCTCCATTCTGAAGCGGAACATGACACAGTATTTAATCTCTAGCTAAATACTGCACAACAAATGTGTGAAGTGGCTCTATTCTGAAGTGGAACATGACAATATTTAATCTCTATCTAAATACTGCGCAACAAATGTGTGAAGTGGCTCTGTCCTCAAACATACAGCCCTCCCCCCTTCATACCATCCCTCTATTTTCCCTTTGTAATCCCTCACAAAATACTGCATTTAGCCTTGCCTCAACGTCCTGCCTACTACAAGCTCACCCTTCTCATTCACACACATTTAGTTTCTGCAGCAAAGATACAACAGGGACTAGCAGTATCACTCCTGTGCTGACCTTTTCAGCCAACGCAGACACTGCAGTACCACCTGAACAATCCTGGCTGTGAAAATTCAAGTCTTCCAAGCCAAATGGAAGCCTGCTACTGAACACATCTTGCATAGCCTTTATTTTTGGTTGAAAATGGTACAAATGGTCAAATTGTTAAAGTCTCAGTGTTAAACCCCCACCCCAACATTTTTTAAGAGCATGTTTCTTTTGGTTTTTTAGAAAACTTACAGGCCATCCCAGAACTGAGGCGGAAGGTCAACAGGTTTGCGGAAGGTGACGCTGCGTAGCCTGATCTCCTGCTCCACCTTGACGTCCACCAGTGTGTGGAAGTAGGCCCACAGGCAGTCGTACCATGAGTGACACACCGGCAGTACGCTCTTCAGGTTGCCACTCAGCACTGCGTAGATGGCCGTTTCAAAAGGGTCGTATTTACCCTGCATGGCAACGAAAGGGGTAAATTCTGAGTGGGAGTCGAGTCTTGTGAGCCTGACGGCGCAGCACATGATTCCACGGACACGCATCTCAAGCTACTGGATCATACTTTGGCATACAAGCGTAAACATGCACATTCACTGCACGTACATGTGCCGGCACATATGCAAGCACACATACACTCATGAAGGCATTTGTGTGGACGCCCCCCCCCCCCCCCCCCCACACACACACTCACAAGACTTTAGCATAAAGCAAGTAAAGCCACAAACGAACTCTCCCATGAAAACAACAGCTGCAACACAGCAACGTGCACCTACCTCACAGGCCATTCTCCAGCACACGCACTTCCACACATCACGATGCGGGTTGCCAGTGATGGGTGTGAGGGTGGAGTGAAGACGCTGCCGATTCGCATCGTGGAACAGTCGCCAGCCTTCCAGCGTCGCTGCCCGCCATGCTTGACCACAGCTCTGACTCAGTTCCTGAGCCTGCAACATGACATCAGCACAGCATGTGTGATGTGATCCAGTCTTGTGAAGGAGAAGAATGACCGCAAACCTGGTTTCTGCTGTGTGTGAGTGTGTGTGTGTGTGTGTGCCTGTGTGTGTGTATGCATGTGACTGCATAGGTGTGTGACTGCATGCATGCATGCATGTGTATGCATGCATGCATGCATGAGTGCACATGTGTGCGCATTCACACAAGATATGAAAAACAGAAGTTGACAAGGTAACACAAGTGTGACCACAAACAAAACACTGCCCTGGTAAAAACGGAAACACATGCACCACAAAGCACTGACCTTGTCCAACTGCCCGGCACGGATGCACATAAACAGATGCTGCAGCAGCCGTTGTTCATCCTCCTTGTCAAGGTCATCCAGGTAACGGCCCTCGCGCACAGGAGCATCCGGATCCTGCAACAGGGTCACTGCATAAGTTCTGCCACATCCAGGGTATATGTTTATATGGTTCAGCGTATCAATGGTTTTGGGCATGTGTATCAGGACTTGACATTAACACCCCAGTTTGTTCGAGAATAAGGTCAGATGATTCCCAGTGTAAACATTTTATTCCCAGTAAACTTTAGCAATTGTAGGCACAAGAATTACAGCACTACATTGTTTCCATACCTTCAGCATCTCCACATTCACAAATAAATCTTCAGTGTATGTTGCACACACATACACGCACTCTGAAAACTACCCATACACATAAAAAAGAAACCAACATCGTATTATTACCAAACTGGACCATAATATGGGCAAAGACTGACCTTTCAAACATCCAGATACAAACACACACACCAGCACAAACACACAAGTACATGCTCACATTGCCCACACATGCAAATACACAATACAAACCACAACAACAAAAACCACCTCACTGAACAATGAATGGTTAGAATACTACTACACTCTAACTATTAAATAAAACAAACATGACAACACAGGAACCCCTTCCCTTACCAGCTGGTCCACCAGAGGCCTCTCTGCAGTCTGTGACATTCCCTTTTTCCGACTCTGCAGCTGATGCAAGGTGTTCTCCCTGACAAAAGAATGGAAAAAACAACAACAACAAAAACATGTAGAATTTCTTTGCAAGAATGGCGAAAAACAACAACAAAAACACAGAATTTCTAAGTTTAATATTGTCCGGTGGATCTGTAGTTTTCACATGTTCAGTTCACAAGCTCAGAGATGCAACGTGTGGGTTACCAAGGGGATTTCACCAATAACAGAACCATTTACACAGCAAAACTCTGAGCGCAGAGACAGACTTTTTTTGTTGCTCAAGCTTAACAAACCACGTCTGTGTGCTGGGGTCAACTGGACGTGTGCACTTGGACAGCCAGAGCCAGACTAAAGCAAGTGCTCAAAAAGGTCATCTACCCACTCACCAGACGACAGGCTGATCGGTGAAGAACTTGACATTGTCAGCCACCTCCTCCAGGTCTTCCTGGGCACAGCTCTCCAGCCAGTCCACCACCAGCTGCAGGCAACAAAGTCATCATCAGGCCGTAGCACCTCGCAAGGGTCTGGGCCTCTCCTATTCCTTGTTTATGGCTCAGCTAAGAACACATCTCTTCCTCACTCAATGCCTTTCCACGACATAATTTTACAAGGGTCAGGGCCTCTCCTCTTCCTCGTCATTGTTTAAGGCAGAGCTAAGAACACATCTCTTCCTCACTTAATGCCTTTCCATGACATCGTCTATCCAGCTGTGTGTGCAGATTGAGCAATGTCAATTGTGTGTTTGTTGAGAGAGTTAAGAATAACTGAATTAATCTGAAACAGCTTGAGGCCTAGAGCTTTGCATAGTATACTTGAGGATGTACCTTTGGTGGAGTTTATGTCCCTTGTATTTACTCGCATGCCAGGTGAGAGTTAAAATCGGTGATTCAAGTCTTTACTGTTGTGTTACATGAGACATCTTTTGATACTAATTCAGTTTCTTGATAGCTGAATGAGTTGAACTTTTTTCCAATGTGTATTTAAACCTTTATTTTGTCCATTGTATTTGTTTATACATTTTTCTGCACCTTTTTGTACCGTGCATTGTGCCCTAGATTTGGCTAGGGATCAGGCACCACAGAAATGTCCATTATCATTAATATTATTTGGGGGATTGGTTGAATGTTGTATATAAATAATCAAATATACACACAGTACTTATCCATTATATTAAATTTTACAAGTTTCTTTGTACAGATGGCAATGTCCAACACCGTGAGATCATCTTTTTTTCTCTTTCTCATGGGTTATAGCACTATATAAGAATCATCATCATTATTATTATTAAATTACAGTTTGTCCCTAATATGTCAACCCGACCATCCCAGGAATGAAGCTTTCCAATAGGTGATGTGTGTGCATTTTAACTTGCCCAAACAGCTGGATGCTCTGAACTGCCTACAGTAGAGTAACCCCCCCCCCCCCCCCCCCCCCCCCCAAAGGAAATGTTAACTTTGCCGAGTTTAATAAGGTGTGTATGTGTGTGCATTTTTGTGTCTGTACATGTAACAATTTTGGTGAAAATTAAGTTCAGATGCAAATGTGCTGTTACAAAGAGCGCAGAAGCAATGCAAAATCTCTGACCCACTGAGACCTACTATCTCCTGGCTCAACAGGTCAGGTGACATATTACAAATAAACCCTGAGCCAACCCCTGAAAGGGTGACTGACACTTTCAGCCACTCTGACTTCAAGGAACTCCACAGCATAAAACAGACACAGAAGACAAGTCTTCCACATCAGTTCCATCTAAACATACATACCTGGCACTGGCGGAGACTGGCGTCTTTCTCAAACAGCTGATTGGTGATGTCCTGCTCACTCAGCTCAAAGATCTGAAAGCACAAACACACACAGGTTGCTGAGTTTGATGTGAACACACACACACACACACACACACACACACACAAACATACACGTGGGTTTAAAGGGACTGGTGCTTTACCTCAATGGTACCACGTAGCCAGAGCCAAGCATGTCAGGTCTGTGGCTGTCTGACCCATTGCTGAGTTTGATGTGAATACATATAAACACACACGCATATAAACATACACGTGGGTTTAAAGGGATTGGTGCTTTACCGCTACTTGGTGCTTTACCTCAGTGGTACTAGGTAGCCAGAGCCAAGCATGTCAGGCCTGTGGCTGTCTTACCCGTTGCTTGGGTTCCAGGGCCATGTCAGCATCCTCCTCCATGGGCCCCTCGTCTCTGGCGGCCTCTGTCTCTAGGCGGTCCTTGAAGAGGGAGCGGATCAGCTGCCAGGTGCTGCGCTCCTTGTCCAGCAGGTCCAGGATGCTGTATGTCCTCTGGAACCTGTCAACACACAGCACTTCTTATGGAACCTGTCAACACACAGCACTTCTTATGGAACCTGTCAACACACAGCACTTCTTATGGAACCTGTCAATACACAGCATTTTTTTAATATAAAACCTGTCAAAAGAGAGCACTTCTTATGGAACCTGTCAATACACAGCATTTTTATATATAAAACCTGTCAAAAGAGAGCACTTCTTATGGAACCTGCCAACACACAGCATTTCTTATGAAACCCGTCAACACACAGCACTTCTTATGGAACCTGACAACACACAGCACTTCTTATAGAACCTGACAACCCACTACACTTCTTATGGAACCTGTCAACACACAGCCCTTTTTATGGAACCTGTCAACAGACAATGCCTCTTATGGAACATGTTAACAGACAGCAGTTATGGAACTTGTTAACACACAGCACTTTTTATGGAACCCATCCACACACAGCACTTCTTATGGAACCCATCCACACACAGCACTTCTTATGGAACCCATCCACAGACATCAATCCATCACTCAACATGGCTTTATAAAATAAAATAAGGACAGGATTCAACATTTGACATTTTGCTATTAAAACCTGCATCAGTCACAAACATACACACACATCGGCAAGCATGCACACACACACACACAGAGGCATGTGGTATGTCCATGCATGCACATACACCCACACAGCATGCATCAAAACACCCTTAATTTGGAGAGCAAGTCACTGACTTCTGTTGTTCCAGCCTTGTTCGCTTGACCAAAGCTTGTGTAGAATGGTGACCTGTTCTGAGACAGAAGTCTCATAGTCTGAGAGCAGATCCAACACCTGGTGGGGTGCTCCGTTCTGACGCAGACACTGGTCAAAGTCTGTGTATAGGCCCACTGATGCTGCAAGAAATAACATTCATGGTCAGTATAGCCACAGAACATTATTTTGTCTTGCAATAGCCATGTAAACCACAGTGTATGCATGCACCTGCCTGGGTGTGTGAATGCTGCTGTGTTTTCGCTTGCTGAGCATGTGTGCATGTATCTCGAGTTTGTCACTTAGTAGTTGAGTGTGTTCGTATGCACATATATATATGCATGTTGTGTGTATAGCATGTGACTGTGTGTGCCTGCATTTGTGTCTGTGTATCTATCCACAGTGCAATGTCCCTATTCATATTTGCCTGTCTGTAAGCACACATGTATGCACATATGCATGTTGTGTGTATAGCATGTGACTGTGTGTGCCTGCATTTGTGTCTGTGTATCTATCCACAGTGCAATGTCCCTATTCATATTTGCCTGTCTGTAAGCACACATATATATGGGTTGGTCTCCACAGCTGTGCACTAGTAACAACCACTGAACATATAAACATTTTACATCATTTAGTCCACTTTCATAGCCCAACGGATTCGCATACACAAAGGGGTGAGTCTGTGGCTGCATACACACACGGGCCAGTCTGTGGCTGCACACTCAAAGGGGCGAGTCTGTGGCTGCATACACAAAGAAACCAGTCTGTGGCTGCACACACAAAAGGGCCAGTCTGTGGCTGCATACACAAAGAAGCCAGTCTGTGGCTGCACACACAAAAGGGCCAGTCTGTGGCTGCACACACAAAGGGGGAAGTCTGTGGCTGCATACACAAAGAGGCAGGCCTGTGGCTGCATACACAAAGGGGCACATCTGTGGCTGCACACACAAAGGGGCAAGTTTGTGGCTGCACACACAAAGATGTGAGTCTGTGGCTGCATACATGAAGATGTGAGTCTGTGGCTGCACACACAATGGGGCAAGTCTGTGGCTGCATACACAAAGGGGCAGGTCTGTGGCTGCATACACAAATAAGGGTGAGGGGTGAGTCTCTGGCTGCACACACAAAGGGGCAAGTCTCTGGCTGCACACACAAAGGGGTGAATCTACCTGCCATTCCTGGGTCATCATCCATCAGCAAGTTGATGTTGGTGGTGGTCAGGTCTTCAGTGGCATCCATCTGCAACATCATTAACATTTGCAGTCACACCCATCTCATTCTATTCAACATCATCTGTGATCACACCCATCTCAATCATTCTATTCAACATTGCAATGAGTTCATACATTATAAATAACTGTGGTCACCAAACATCAGTCATTGCATCAGCCATATGCTATTCAACATTAACACATGTGGTCACATAATATCAAGACCTGCCAGCAGATCAGCTTCACTCTATTCAACACATGTACGTGGTCACTTAACCTCAAAACCTGTCACTATATCATCTTACTACTCTATTTGTCACCAACATTCACGTCTATCCATTGTCAAGACGAAAAATTTAAAAACTCATCTCCTTCAAAAGCACTTTGTTCTCATCATTTACACAACATTATACACCCCTCCAGGAACTGCTGTCTGAGTCCCATTATGTTTGATGGATAAACACATTTCTTACCCAACCCCACACAGTATGGAGTGCTTACCTCCACTGGTAGTGGTAGTACAGAATGATGGGAAGTTTCTGAGGTGTTCTGAAAAATATACACAGAATACACCACACATACAGATAAATAAAACTGGATGCATCTGACATTTAATAAGGAAAAAAGGAAAAGAAAAAAAAGAGAGACTCAAACAGCTCTCAACCAAATGGGGCCGACTCTATGTGAGTGTGTGTGCATGGAGGAGAGGGAGTTGTGTGTGTGTGTGTGCGTTTGTGTGTGTGCACGTGTGTGTGCGTTTGTGTGCATGGAGGAAGAGGGGAGTTGGAAGGGGGATTTACAGCCTTCCAGCATGAGCTCATGGAATGACCGTTATAAAAATACAAAACAATTTGTAGGCCTATCAGTTATTCATGTTGATCAGGGAGAACTCACCACAACCAAGGAACCATGTGTAGGTGTGTACACATCACTGATGTCAAACTTGGAGGCTGATGACACCTTCTTTGGGGTGTCTGCAAAACCAAGAAACAGCAGAAGCTTTCACAACAAAAAGCAAAATGCCAACAAAAAAAAAGCTTTCCTGAGTTTGCAATACTTAATGTTTACAGTGATTAGTCCAACATTCTCAAAAAACTGATAGTACCTAAGTAAGTCTAAAGCCCTATCATTGTATCAGGAACTATACATTATCTATATAAAATAATGCAAAAGCATACACAGGATTGCACCAGATAGAGACAAGATGAGAGGTGGGGGTGTGAGGAAGAGGGGAGGAAGAAGGAGGAGGACAAAGACACCAAGAGATGGAAAGAGAGACAGAAAAACACACACTGAGTGAAACTAAAAGACAGAGACAGAGAGAGCCTAGATGACACAGAGAAAAGGTCTCACCATCTACAGCCTAGACTGAAAATGAAATAAGGCGGCACCAAAATGCTTTGATGACAGTGGGCAACTCACAAGCACTGTGTCGGAGCAGCCCTGAGCGTGGTGTACGGGACAAAGCCTGTGCAGGGAAGGCTGGAGCCACCGCCTCATCCAGGAGTTTTAAAGCTGCCCCAGGGTTAAGGAATTTAACACAATTCTCAATTCTGCATACAACATTCTAAGCCATGCATATCAAATAAATCAAATAAATGACTTCTCCAAGTCTAACAATCACCTTGCTGTGTTAGCATCATCAATACTATGACAATACTGACCAAATAAAATAAGCAGTTTTGATTCAATATTCATCTTCTTGCAAGTGGTTCCACTTTCCTTCTGTTATGTGCTTCAGTCATCCTCTATGAAATATTAAAGAAAAACTGAACTTTACAAATGGGTACTGATAACGACACTAAAAACAGCAACGAATATACTGCAGAATTACCACAGTGGGGTAAATCAAATTTTAAAGGCAAGATATATTCTATACACAACTGAGGCCTGAACTTTCTTCCCTCTCACTAGTCTTAGTAACCGGATAATATACAAATGAAAAGTAAATTATACTTACTCCTTCTTTCACACATGCACACACATGTGTACTGTACCATACAAACAGTATGAAAAAAAACTATGATACACATAGAGTGACACACACAAGGGCACTCTCACAGTAGGTTTTTACAAAAAGAATTAGTGTGAAAATGAAAGTACAGACAGAAGGGAAGACTGCTAAGGACTCAAATACTGAAACAGAAAGTACCACTAGTCAATAATGAAATAAAAACATAATCATAGTTTTTATTCACACTATGGTAGCACAATAAAAAATAAACTCATGAGGAATAATTCAAACTGATTCAGCAAATATTATTATTATTATTATTAAATTATTTGTTATAAAATAGTCTATCAGCACTACTTTAGTACTTATGCTAGTTACAGTATGAATGCTAAGTAGTATTATACATGCATGTAATGTATTGAGCTAACCCCTTAAGCCCATTCTTAACTGGGAGAATGTTTGTTCACCGAACATACTTCGGACAGTTTGACGAACTATGATTTGTTTCCTAATTGAACTTTTAGTTCGCCGAACATGGTTCGGACAGTTAGCCGAAGTTTACTTCATTCTCAACTGGCTTGTAATGAAATGCAAGCTTCGGCCCGAACTTGCAGCAGACAGCACGATCGAAAATGTAGGTTAAAGTCAGTTCAAGTCAATATACTTTAATCATCCCTCACAGGGTGATTCAACTAACTACTATCTCATTCTGGGTCCCCCGAGACAAGGCTGCACCTTCCACAAGTCAACAAATAAACAAATTCCCTCCGAAGCCAGTGAAGAACCTAGTGACACCGTCATCCATTTTTATTTCTTCATCCACAGGAGAGCTCAGTTCTCAGCCAATCAGAGGCAATGTTTGTCGAACAGGGCAAATGTTCCCAGAACATGTTTTGCAAAGCTTTTTGGACCCTGAATATTGCTTCGTTGCAGTTTGACGAATACTCCCAATTAGGTTCACAAAGCAAAAGTTCACCCAATTAAGAACCAGCTAGGTTTGCCGAATACTCCCAAATAGGTTCGTGAACAAACATTCGCCCAGTCAAGAATGGGCTTTACTGCAAGTTGTGTATCACTACAGTAACACTAACAGTAACAGATCGAATTGGATACATTTTTGCAAATCAATATTGCTTCTGCGTTTGAAGGTCTGTGCTTTTTCTTTTTCTCTTGGGGCTGGTGATTCACCCTCCAACATTTCATCAAATGTTCCACGCAGCTGAAATTGAAAAACAAATAAATATTAATTCCAATGGATCACAATAAATAAATTATGACCAACAGGCATGTGACAATATTCATACTGTGCCACAGTGATACAGCTGATCAGCAACAACTTTGCCATGTCATAACAATAATTCCAGTTTTAATCTGATCAACAGAAAGTCTGACCAACATCGATACTTCACTGTGATACTGTCAACTGTGTTAACAAGTTTTTATTTTAGATTTTTGATAAAACACGAAGCAACAGGCCATATGACTGTTATGTTGTTTGACCCATTGTGGTCATTATACTAAATTACTATTCACTATTTTTATATTATTATTATGTTGCATCTCTGTGTTTCCATACCATCAGCCATCCTACTGAATGATGGTTGGACCTTTAACTTAGGCCATATCCTCCTGAATCAGTGAATGATCGTTGGATATTTAACTTAGTTTAACGTGCACGACATTTTTCCAGCGTTGTAAACTTGTATGGTGCATGGTTACAACAAAATTTAATTTATATACAAGTACGGTGTACACAGAACGTACGCAGAGACGGCAGCAGTTTCGCGTGGCACCAGTCATGCAGCAACTGCTGTAAATACCACTTCGCGGGTGAATATTCAGAAACGCTCTATGCAAAGCTAGTCTCTCGGTGTCACATGTGACTCGTGAGTGACTAGAGGAGCAGAGCGCAGTCTGATCGGAAGCCATGAAATGGGGTGGACCGATCAGTGCTTGTATTCAGTGACCTCTTTATATCTGGCAAACAAAAAAGAAATAGTTGATCAGAAACTATGCATACCAACGGCCTCCTCACTGCCATTCTGCCAGAGAAAGCTTGTCAACTTCAATGTTAACCAAATGATCCCAGTTTTGATTCAACGCTTGTATCCCGGCTTTTCATGCCCGCCATAAAACCGGAAATCGACACTGCATCTAAATACCCAAATTATAGTATAAAAAACTGCAATTTGTGCAAATAGTTAATATTCTTCGAAACGCTGGCCACCAAAACGCCACAAACAAAAGCAGACAAGCAGCCTATATATCATTCTTCACCAAAAAGTAAAAACCACGGAGGTCTTCGCAAAAATAGTTGTGGTGGCATGTGAATTTTCTCTAAAAAAGAGAACTTTTTTTAAACCTTTCACATGTTTCAATCTTGCTTTAGAGCGCTAGCTGTCATCTTTGTGTTTGACTCTCTCTCTCTGCGATGACCATGCTGCATTGACATTTCTTGTCAATGCTTTTTCGAACGTTGTGTTCATCGTTTAATAGTTGTTACGGAAATTCTTTTTATAAAGACAAGACAGGGGCAGCGCACCTTCGATGGCCAACGGGGTTGCATAGCCTGTGCAACTGGGCCCATCCGATTGTGCTGTCTGCAGGTGCAGCATATTTTAGTGCATTGATAGCGAAAGCTGTGCAACATATCGGCAGATTTGCAGCGTACGACTGTGAACTACAGATAAAAATAACATTTGCAGACAGTTGTGTTTTGCTTTTTTTTTTTACATGGCCCACACAAAATGTCATTCTAACAGTGTAAGTGACAAATATCTTCTTCACTTTGAGGGCCCACGATCAAGTTGCTGATCTTTATGGCGCCTAGGCACTTGGTGGGGGCGGTGGGGAGGGGGGGGGGGGGGGGGTCGTTTGTATCAGTGTTCACTGTCATTAGTGTCAGTTCGGGCAGGGGGGAATTGCGAGGATTTATAGGAAGGAGACCCTTGACACAAAAGTGTCAAGCGTGGCGGCCGCAACTACTTTCTTGGGTAGGCTGAAGACGTTTTTGTCCAGGCAGCAAATGTAGTGGTAACCTGTGCCACCGGCCTATCACAAAGAAAACCCTGGTCTGGTATACATGCAAAATGACAATGTTTCATGTTTTGATTGTGATGTTCATTCTTGTTTTGAATTGTGAAGTGCTTTGACTTTGAGCCAGTCTAGTTGGATTAGGTGCTATATAATATATATTATTATTATTGCTTGTAATGTCTAGTCAACTAACTAATGTGCATTTGAAAAAAACGTGAAGACTGAGTAGAAGAAAGAATAACTATAATTTTCACTAACATAAATTAAAAATAAAATTTAAAAATGTAAATGCTTGCATTATGACTCTGTGTAAAAGAAGCCCTGAAATCATTCCAGCTTGGTCAGAGTAGCTGCATACAGTGTCAGCTTCCACACAGACTTTTCAGTGAACAGAGCAGCCAAGACATATCACAGGTCAGAACAAATGTTTAAAAGATGTGTGTGTGTGTGTGTGTGTGTGTGTGTGTGTGTGTGTGTGTGTGTGTGTGTGTGTTTTTGTATGTGTGTGTAATGCATTACTTGAAGATTGTTCTAATATTATATATATATATATATATATAGATATATATAGATATATATAGATATATATTCTGAATGCTATGTTTTAAAATGAATTTTGAATATGCGTGCATTGAAATATGTATAGACAGAATTTATCTTTTTAAATTGTTGTTTGGGGCTAATTTAACTTTTAAGTACCATATTGATGTGTTTTATTGCACTTGTTGATCTGTACAGCGCTAAGAGCTCATATAATTGTTGTTGAGGTGCTATATAAAATAAATTATTATTGTTAGATTACACTGATGAACCAGTAACATTCCCTATGAATCTGGTTGTATACACAGAAAATGAAAAGAAGAACAGACACGATTTGTTTTTGTACATTACACTGTTGAACCCACAACATTCCCTGTGAATCTGGTTGTATACACAGATGATGAAAAAGAAGAACAGACATGATGAAAAAGAAGAACAGACATGATTTGTTTTTGTACATTATGTAGGCAATATCCACATGTAGCCTGTCACTAGTCAGCTTGGACAGCTTTACAATGGTGCTGCTATCAAACCCTAGTACACCTGTGCTATGCAGTCCATGGTGCTGCCATCAAACCTTAGTACACCTGTGCTGTGCAGTCCATGGTGCTGCCATCAAACCTTAGTACACCTGTGCTGTGCAGTCCATGGTGCTGCCATCAAACCCTAGTACACCTGTGCTGTGCAGTCCATGGTGCTGCCATCAAACCCTAGTACACCTGTGCTGTGCAGTCCATGGTGCTGCCATCAAACCCTAGTACACCTGTGCTGTGCAGTCCATGGTGCTGCCATCAAACCCTAGTACACCTGTGCTGTGCAGTCCATCACTAACGCTAACACACACACTAACACACACACACACATTAACACTAACATCAATATACATATCTATCTCTGTCACTAATGTCACTTCTTTCTTCACTTGTTTGTTCATCTGTTTGTTCATCACACACACACACACACACACACACACACACACACACACACACACACACACACACACACACACACACACACACACACACACACACCACACACACACACACACACACACACACACACACACACACACACACACGCACGCACGCTAACACACTCTAATACACACACATATGAACCAACAAGTGAAGAAAGAACTGGCACTAGTGACAGAGATAGACGTTGATACTGATGTTACGTGCATTCAGTGACAAATGAGATAAAATTTACTGCAGGTTTATGCATACAGTGTAAGTGCTTCGAGTAGGCATAACTTATCTCTGAACATTGATGCTGTATACATTACATGTGCATATCAGCTACTGAGCCTGTGTTTATCTTGTTAGCCCAGAAATGCATAGTATATGCTGTGGAATAACCCTTGAGGTCATCACACCGCTGGGAAAAGAGAAGAATGGTGTAACTGATGTGTGTCCAGTTTCATTGTTCTCAGTGTCATTGTCAGTGGGCAGGCACTTCTCTGGTACTCTCTTTTCTAGTTGCACATGTGGTGGAATTTTACACTTTATAAGTGAAAAATGTGTTTAATTGTGTGTTGCACTTGTGGCTATCCAAAACTGTAAAGTCTGAAAACACTAAAATGCATGACTGCCTCAGTTATATATGGCTCTGGTTCCATTAGATTTGTTTCATAGTCTGAGTAGCTCTCTCTCTCTCTTGTTAGCCCAGAAATGCATAGTATTATATGCTGTGGAATAACCCTTGAGGTCATCACACCGCTGGGAAAAGAGAAGAATGGTGTAACTGATGTGTGTCCAGTTTCATTGTTCTCAGTGTCATTGTCTCTCTCGCTTATCTGGAAATATACACAGAAATATTTTTGTTCAAATTATGCAAGCAGTCAAGATGTTCAGCTACCAGGTTATTGCCTTTAATTCCAGTTTGTTTACTTCATCTACAGGGCACAACTTCCAGAGAACAAGAGTGATTATCCGTATTAGGTGAGTCTTCTGACAACAGATTGATTGTGTGTGTGTGTGTGTGTGTGTGTGTGTGTGTGTGTGTGTGTGTGTGTGTTGTGTGTGTGTGTGTGTGTTCTTTTGTTTATTACATGTCTTTGTTTAGTAGCTTTTTAAAATTATATAATATTGATTTTCCCCCATTATGTTGTAGTATATAGTTCTGTTTGCCAGGTTGTCATTGTTGTTTTGTGCTATTTTCTATGCCTTGGTTTTAAATGTTTTGATAAGTAGGGTGCTGTATGTAGACATTTCCATGGTCATTCATATATATATAAATGTCATAGCTGGCCTAGCAGTAGCATTTCTCAGGCAACATGAACTTGCAGTTTATGCTTAACACCAAATAGGCAGTGCAGGCAATGTGGGTGAGCTAAGACACTTCTCATTGTTGTGTGCAACCTGTCTGACAAATAGTTTCTCACAAAATACCAAGGCCAAGGGAGCATTTTAAAACAATTACAGTTCCTGATTTTCAGTTTTTATAAAATTTGAATCTCTTCTACCAGTGGGACGAGCTGTGTTTTGAGAAGGCTACTTTCTTTGAATGAAACGAAAGAAGAGAACAAATTTGTTTTTCAGCTTGTAAGTAGATATTTTTGTGAGGGGTGGGTGGGTGGGTGTTATATTCAGATTTATTAATTGATTAATTCAGATTTGTTTCTTTCGAGTCGTTCATTTATTTCTTCTTTTTATTTCATCAGTAACTGCTTTCCTTCATCGTGCTGAAGAGTCTGGCACTGTTGAGAGGGACTATGCTGTAGGTTGGTGAAGAGGGGTTGGAGGCTTTAAGTGTGTTTTGAGTTAGATGAGGGCTTCAAAGGCCTCTGCAGATAATGCCTGGCTGACCTCATGTGTAAGGCTGCTCCATTCATTGGTAGTGTGTGGGAAGAATGACTGTTGTTTGTACAATGTTCTGCAGGAAGAAAGGAAGGAGGGATAGTGCATGGGAAGAATGGCTGTCATCTGTCTGATGTTCCACAGGAAGGAAGGTGGAATAATGCCTGTATAATGTTCTGTGGAAAGGTGGGATAGTGCATGGGAAGAATGGCTGTCATCTGTATGATGTTCCACAGGAAGGAAGGTGGAATAATGCCTGTATAAAGTTCTGCGGAAAGGTGGGACAGTGCATGGGAAGAATGGCTGTCATCCGTATGATGTTCCACAGGAAGGAAGGTGGAATAATGCCTGTCTAATGTTCTGCGGAAAGGTGGGATAGTGCATGGGAAGAATGGCTGCATGTTGCCTGCATGGTGTTGAACAGGAAGGTGGGATAGTTTGTGGGAAGAACAAGTGTTTTGTACAATGTTCTACAAGAAGGAAGGTGAGATAGCATGTGGGAAGAACAACTGTTGTCTATACAATGTTCTACAAGAAGGAAGGTGGGATAGTGCTTGGGAAGAACCACTGTTGTCTGTACAATGTTGTATGGGAAGGAAGGTGAGATAGCATGTGGGAAGAACAACTGTTGTCTGTACAATGTTCTACAGGAAGGAAGGTGGGATAGTGCAGGGGAAGAATGATTGTTGTCTGTACAATGTTGTATGGGAAGGAAGGTGAAATAGTATGCAGGAAGAATGACTGTACAATGTTCTACAGGAAGGAAGGTGGGATAGTGCATGGGAAGAATGACTACTGTCTGCTTAGTTTTCTACAGGAAGGAAGGTGGCATAGTGCATGGGAAGAATGACTGTTGTCTGCACAGTGTTCTGCACAAAACAAGTGTTAGGTGGCAGGATGAGACTGGTGTGTAGGGTGTGCTGGAGGGTGGAGAGATGGGGAGGCTGTTGATGTTGATGCTGATGAGGCCATGGCAGTATTTGTAGAAGGCGATGAGCTGAGACATGCGCCAGTGGGGTTTGCAATTCATTCCTTTGTTATCCAGATCACTTCATGTTTAAATTCCAGGTATTCCACAAGACAGAATGAAGTACTGCAGTACACGTGGCAAGATACGGGACCTGTCCTTTGAGGATGTTCTGTTTTCTGGCTTTCTGGGGGACGGTGGCATGGCACTGCCAGAAACCATTCCCAAAGTGTCCCTGGACACCCTCAAATCATGGGCAGGATTGTCGTACAGAGATCTGGTGCTGAAGATTGTTCCACTCTTTGTGTCTGAAGAAGAACTTCCTCTTTCAGTCTTCCAAGGTGAGTACTCATCACCGTCAAACATGTGTGAATTTTACCCTTACTGCACTTCTTTTTATTATGATTCTTTTAAATTTTATTTTACAGAAATGTATTGCATGAACCTTGTTGTTGTGTGACCCATTTTGGGGGAAAATGTAGACCATTTTCTTGGCAGACTTTATTGTGGAAATTTTCTCAAACTCTGTAATTAAATGCGTTAAGTTTTAGGCCAGCCACCAACTACAGGCCTGTTTTACCTCATTTTTTTGTGGTAGTTGGTTGCATTATAGCCACTCCCCACTCCTGTGTTCAATTTTTTTATAGTGAGACTGAACAGTTTATATTTGGAGCGTGGGTTACACCTTGTTTTATCAGTCTTATTTTGTTTCTTAGCCCCGGAGCTCTTTTTTCAGCACAGGTCTGTTGATGAGACTGTCTGGTTATGGTCAAAATTGTGCAAATTTTGCTGTCATGATGTGTGGCCGTTTGAATTCACATGGTGACATTAGTTCACATGTGATCTTTTTCTGTCTGCTGACGTGTTACAATTTCAGTCTGTCGGCCACTTACAAGCTCTGCTGTGCACACATGCATGCATGCAATGCTGTGTACTGAGCATCGTTGTGAAGTTTTGTTACATGTAGGTGCCTCACAAATCAATTTCTTGTTGGTGCTAACTGTACTGTGCTGGATGTCTACCCTCATTACAGTCGCTTTAATATAACCACACGGGTTGACTGGGTGTAAAACACTAACTTACTTACTTACTCTCCTTACAGATCTTTTCATTATGTGCATCCCCCTGATCCACCTCTTCTTACTGGCCATCACATGACAGGAAAATATTGCAGAGCTTGTGGACAAAGCACTGTCGACTTTTGACACACCTGAAATCGCCCCCATCGTGCACCTGTCGGGGGGTCTCAACATCTTTGAGTTGTTCCATGGTCGCACGTGGGCCTTCAAGGACCTGGCCATGTCGATTGTGGGGCAGCTCTTCAACCATTTCCTCAGCAAGCGCCAGAAACATCTGATGGTTGTTGTTGGTCAGTGCTATTGCCTTCTCCCTGTCTGGCTGTCTGTCGGTCTGTCTATATTTCGTTTTATGTTGTCTTGTTAAAACAAGCGTTCTGTTTAACCTTGTGAGTTTTGATCTTCTCTGTATTAAAATTATTATATTTTGTCTTCTGTTTTAGTGTCAGTTGTTTCTGATGAAGACATTTTATGTCAAAATGTTGAAGAGTTTTGTAAAACTTTGTTTTACTATTTTATATATATATATATGTGTGTGTGTATTTACATATGGTATAATTTTCAATGCAGTCGAAAGGCAGATTTCTGTGTTATTCATAAACTATAAAGATTCTGTATTCTATATCGGTGTCCCGTCTTCTTCTTTTGGTGAGTATGTTTTCCTTGCTCTTTACCACTTTTTCTATATTGACTTTCATTCAGATCCATCAGTCCGTGCTTGGCCAAGGTTCAACTCCTTGACATGGCAGAGTGATGGACCAGTTTTCAGTTCTTCTGTGCCAACACTTGTGCAGATTCACAAGGGCTGCCAACCAGATAATGTGTAACACTACTAATAGTAGCAGGTTAACAAAAACAGTGACTGTGGCTACTCCTGAACATAAGACAGCACCAGGTAAATTACAAGATTGATTAACCCCTTCGCTGCCCCAGCCTGTAAGGTTTCCGGGTTAAAAAATGCATGGACGCACCTGCAACGGTACATTTTCTGTTCTTATAACACATCTACTTTCAGTGCTAAGCGCTTTGATAAAAATTCTTTCAAATGCCAGTGCAGAAAAAAGAAAAAAGAAAAAAAAGGCTTAAAGGTTTCAAATTTTGCACTTTTAATGGTCATTTTGAAGTTACATCACAGTAGTGAAGGGGTTAATATGTATCTCTTATATTACGTGTGTTTAAAGCAATTATTTGTTCTTTGGGTTTTAAAAGTGCAACGTGTGCTGTTGTCTGATGTGATGTGGTATACATGAATTAAATTTCTGTAATGAGATAATAAAATAATCTTGAATCCTGAAGGAAGAAATGTGTGTGGGTGTTGACAGGGACATCTGGAGACACAGGCAGTGCAGCCATTGAAGCTGTTCGTGGCCTGAAGTGGGTGGACATTGTGGTCATCCTGCCACGCAACAGGTGTACCCAGATACAGGAACTGCAAATGACCACAGTCAAGGAGGACAATGTCTTTGTTTACAGAGGTACCTTGCTATAAAACACGAAGGAAGTGTCCACTGGTTCTTTGGATTGAAACATAGACCACCCGTATGATTTCCTCTTTCTTTGTCTGTTCTTCTTTCTTTTTTTTAACTTAAAAAAGCAAACTTTAATAGCTACAACCAGTGCATTACTTATCATGTACAGGTATGCCTATAGGTGCATACAAAAACATGCACATACACACATGCATGCACACATGCATACACACATGCAAACACACACACACACAACACACACACACACAACACACACACACACACACACACACACACACACACATTATGTATTAAACACACAAAACACCACCCTGGTGAGAGACCACCTAATGAGAGACCACCCTGATGAAAGACCACTGTGATGAAACACCACCCTGGTGAGAGACCACCTAATGAGAGACCACCATAATGAAACACCACCCAGATGAGAGACCACCGTGATGAAACACCACCCTGTTGAGAGACCACCTAATGAGAGACCACCATAATGAAACATCACCCTGATGAGAGACCACCCCATTTTTAGGACCATTTATTTTCTTCTGAACTTTCCTGTCATTATTCCATGTCACTGAATACCCGCCCAAGGTCTATCCTTTTAAAACCACTTTTTATGTACTTGTGAATGTGTGTCTTAACCCCTTCACTTCCATGGCGTCATTTGAAAAAGCCAATAAAAGTGCGAAATTTGAAACCCTTAAGCCTTTTTGTGTTCTTTTTCTCACCAGCATGAGAAATGATTTTCATCAAAATGCACAGCATTGAAAGCAGATGTGTTATAGGACTGGAAAAAATACTGTTTGCGGATATGCATATGCATCTTTCAGCCCAGAAATTTTACATGCTGGGGCAGTGAAGGGGTTAAAATAGGATTTCCACTGTACTGTAAGATTAAAAGACGGCATTTGTCCATGGGTGTGTTACAGCCGATGGCACATCAGACGACATTGATCAGCCAATCAAAAAGCTGTTTGCTGATGTCGATTTTGTGAAGAAGTACAACCTGTGCTCAGCCAACTCTCTGAACTGGGCGCGCATCATGATCCAGACTGCTCACTTCTACTTTGCTTACCTTAAGGTCTCAGAGTTACAGTTAAAGGGGACACCAAGCAAAGACGCAAGCTGAACTTAACCCTTTCACTGCTATGCTTGCCATGCCGTCACTCTGACAGTGACCAATAAGAGTGCCAAATTTGAAATCATTAAGGCCTTTTTCCCCTTTGCATGAGCACATGAAATGATTTCCGTCAAAATGCACAGTACTGAATGCAGATTTGTTATACTACCATCAGATATACTGCTTGCAGGTGTGTACAAGTTGGGGCAGTGAAGGGGTTAAAACATAGAAAATTAGCAAACATTTTCAGTTTGCAGGCTTCTTGTAGTTATTCTATCCCTGTAGATGCAACAGAAGTACTTCTTTTGCTTTGAATGTGAGCTCCTTGAGGTGCAGCCACGTTGCTTCGCTCCTTACCAACAAAGAGCAGAGAAAGGTTGGCTCATAACGTAGTGAACATTTTTGCCGCACACACTGGCCTTGTTCATAATGTGACTCAGATCGCCAGACACAAGATGGCAGCACTCGTGACAGAGTTTTCATGCAACAAAAACCAACTGTAAAGCCACTGTGTGTCTATTTAAAAAAAAAAATCCATTCTTGTCATTATGGTCTAGCTGTGATGCTTTTTCGTTTGGGGTCCCCTTTAAACTTGCCGAACAGAGGGCTGATCTGAAATTCAGTATAAACAAAACGATCAGCTGTAGAAGATTATTTTATCGCTGGGGATACATTTTAGCGTTTTGTACATCTGATCTCATGCATCTTCACTCACAAGACTCCTTTTCAAAGTTTTAACTTATCTAATAAATAAACAGTACACATAATTTAGCAGGACAATATGAACTGTTCTGTTAATCGTCTCACACACCACCTCTCTTGTAAGACGTTCTGGAAACTTCATGTTTCTAAAAGATTATATCTGTCATCAGCGGGAACTGTTTTGAAGGCAACATTTGGAAATGCCCTGAGACATGCAGTAGAGTGCATCTTTTATGGGGTTTCCTGAGCACTAAACTATCCTGAATTCACTAAAGTGCATCCTTCTTTGAATCAAGGCCCCTTTCCAGTGAATTGCACCGAAAGAGAATGTATGTGCCATGGTGTGGAAAGCCTCACATTATCTCACATTAATTCTCCACCTCACATGAAAAGGTCAGTAATTAAAGAAAACCATCTGATCAAGGTCAGTAATTAAAGAAAACCATCTGATCAAGGTCAGTAATTAAAGAAAACCATCTGATCAAGGTCAGTAATTAAAGAAGAACCATCTGATCAAGGTCAGTAATTAAAGAAAACCATCTGATCAAGGTCAGTAATTAAAGAAAACCATCTGATCAAGGTCAGTAATTAAAGAAAACCATCTGATCAAGGTCAGTAATTAAAGAAAACCATCTGATCAAGGTCAGTAATTAAAGAAGAACCATCTGGTCAGTTGTACTGAGTGGGTTCATTTTTACAGATTGTCTTAGGTACTCTGTCTGTGTACATGTTGTTTGTTAAGGCAATTCTTGCTGAAAGTCTGCCCGCTATTTTAATCTGCCTTCCATGTGTTTTCCCCCAGTGACTTGTTTCAATAAAATTGCAGATGTGCCCCTCGTGCGACAGGGAGCTGGAGATTGTCATTCCAACTGGAGGAGGAGGAAACATCACTGGTAGGTACTAGATAGATGCCTTCCCCCCTCAGACAGATTGCAGTATAAGTGTAATACCAATAGCAGCGTAATACTCAATCTTCCCCCCTCAGACAGATTGCAGTATAAGTGTAATACCAATAGCAGCGTAATTCTCAATCTTCCCCCTCAGACAGATTGCAGTATAAGTGTAATACCAATAGCAGCGTAATACTCAATCTTCCCCCCTCAGACAGATTGCAGTATAAGTGTAATACCAATAGCAGCGTAATACTCAATCTTCCCCCCTCAGACAGATTGCAGTATAAGTGTAATACCAATAGCAGCGTAATACTCAATCTTCCCCCTCAGACAGATTGCAGTATAAGTGTAATACCAATAGCAGCGTAATACTCAATCTTCCCCCCTCAGACAGATTGCAGTATAAGTGTAATACCAATAGCAGCGTAATACTCAATTTTCCCCCCCTCAGACAGTTTGCAGTATAAGTGTAATACCAATCATAGCGTAATACTCAATCTTCCCCCCTCAGACAGATTGCAGTATAAGTGTTATACTAATAGCAGCGTTATACTCAATCTTCCCTCCTCCCTTCCCTATGCAGCTGGTCTTGTTGCAAAGAGGATGGGACTGCCAGTGAAGTTTGTGTGCGCGGTCAACTCCAATGACATTGTGGCCCGGATGGTCAACACAGGCCAGTGCGAGCTGGGGCAGGTCACTCCCTCACTGGCTCCGGCAATGGACATGCAGGTGAGACTTTGTGAGTGCAGTCAGGTCCAGGCAGATTATGTATGGCATACATGGTCAACACGGGACTGTGTGAACAAGGGCATTTCATCCCAGCTCTGGCTTCCACTATGGACATGTTGGTAATAGTGTTTGTGTGCAACTGAGTCAGATGAGACTCTGTGTGTGTGTGTGTGTATGTATGTGTGTGTGTGTGCATGCACGTGTGTAGTCAAGTAATCTTTTATATTTGCTGCCAGCTGTGAACAAAATGGATGCAAACAAATGTTTAGATACATATTCAAAGCATCTGATGTGACTTCAGTTTGCTTGCCAATTTGGGCTGTGACATGTGATTTCACTTTGCCTACAACTTTGGGCAAATGTGGTGTGATTTCACTTTGCCTTCAGCTTTTAAGCACTTGATGAGATTTCAATTTGCCTACAGCTTTGAGTGCATGTGGTGTGACTTCAGTTTGCCTACAACTTTGAGCACATGTGTTGTGACTTCAATTTGCCTACAACTTTGAGCGCATGTGTTGTGATTTCAGTTTTCCTACAACTTTGAGTGCATGTGATGTGATTACAGTTCGCCTACAACTTTGAGTGCATGTGGTTTGACTTTAGTTTTCCTACAACTTTGAGTACATGTGGTTTGACTTTAGTTTGCCTACAACTTTGAAGGCAGGTGGTGTGATTATAGTTTGCCTGCAACTTTGAGCATGCGTGGTGTGATTTCAGTTTGCCGACAACTTTGATCATGCGCATTGTGATTTCAGTTTGCCTACAACTTTGAGCGTGCGCATTGTGGTTTCAGTTTGCCTACAACTTTGAGCAATTAGTTTGCCTACAACTTTGAGCATGGTTGTGATTTCAGTTTGCCTACAACTTTGAGCAGTGTGATTTTGATTTCAGTTTGCCTACAACTTTGAGCATGCGCATTGTGATTTCAGTTTGCCTACAACTTTGAGCATGTGTTGTGATTTCAGTTTGCCTACAACTTTGAGCGTGCGCGTTGTGATTTCAGTTTGCCTACAACTTTGAGCATGCACATTGTGATTTCAGTTTGCCTACAACTTTGAGCATGTGTGATGTGATTTCAGTTTGCCTACAACTTTGAGCATGCACATTGTGATTTCAGTTTGCCTACAACTTTGAGCATGCACGTTGTGATTTCAGTTTGCCAACAACTTTGAGCATGCGCATTGTGATTTCAGTTTGCCTACAACTTTGAGCGGGCTTGTTGTGATTTCAGTTTTCCTACAACATTGAGCGTGCGCATTGTGATTTCAGTTTGCCTACAACTTTGAGCGGGCTTTGTGATTTCAGTTTTCCTACAACTTGAGCGTGCGCATTGTGATTTCAGTTTGCCTACAACTTTGAGCGTGCCTTGTGATTTCAGTTTGCCTACAACTTTGAGCGTGCACATTGTGATTTCAGTTTGCCTACAACTTTGAGCGTGCGCATTGTGATTTCAGTTTGCCTACAACTTTGAGCGTGCGCATTGTGATTTCAGTTTGCCTACAACTTTGAGTTTCAGTGCGCATTGTGATTTCAGTTTGCCTACAACTTTGAGCGTGCGCATTGTGATTTCAGTTTGCCTACAACTTTGAGTGTGCGCATTGTGATTTCAGTTTGCCTACAACTTTGAGCGTGCGCATTGTGATTTCAGTTTGCCTACAACTTTGAGCGTGTGCATTGTGATTTCAGTTTGCCTACAACTTTGAGCGTGCGCATTGTGATTTCAGTTTGCCTACAACTTTGAGCGCGTGTGGTACTTGTGCTCCAATGGGAACTGGCAGCTGGTGAGTCAGCTGATGAAGGAGGTGGAGACCAATGGAAAGACCACGATTCCAGACTCCCTGCTCAAACAGGTTCTTTCTTCTTACCTTCTTGAACATAGTGATCTGCAACAACCATAGTGGCTGGCTTGTAGTTGTGTCATTGCATGGCTGGCCGAGTACTTAAGTAAATATCCAGATCCAATGAGTTTTGCCCACTTATTGTGAACTAGTGCAGAGATATTGTGCCATTGTAGTCACGTGGCATGGAAATGCTTAGAACCCTAACTGCGTCAAATGTACTGACTGAAAAAAGGAGCACTTACAGTATGCTACTAACAGGTACATAAAAAGATCAGTATGGGTCCATAGATAGACCATTTGGATTTACATTCAAGGGAAGTACTTACAGGTAGATATGTTGTTGTTGGGTTAAAAAACACACACACAACAACAACAAAAGCAATTAAGACCCAATACTTCCTAGAATCTTGCATGAATGTTCCATATCCTTCCATGCATGTTTGATACGAGTAACACCTGCATACACTTTCCCGTTCTGCATCAGATGCAGTCAGAGATCCAGACATTTGTGATTGGGGACGAGGGCATCAAGCGCACCCTCAAGCGCTGCTGGGAGGAGAACAAATACCTGCTGTGTCCCCACACAGCTGTGGCCGCCGCTTACCACTACAGCGCTTTGGATGCAGGGTCAGTGGCAGACATGGCTAGCAATGGGTGTCTGGTGTTAATAACCATGGGTGTATGCAAAGTGTTGAACTGGTCCTGAAGATTTTCTTACCAGCCTTTAAGAACTAAAATGACACCTTAGTATCACGTCTCAGCGTAGGCTACACCGCTTCTCAGTGTAGGCTGCATGTGTTGGAGGCTCTGGCAGTGGCAGCAGTAGCTGTAGCTGTGTTCTTCTGCAAGGCCTTTTTTCAGAATTTCAAGTGGTTCAGGAGTTTGTTGGAAACAGGTAGATAAGATAAGACTACTCTCAGCCAGTTGTCATGCTCCTCTCCCTTGAACATATGGTTGCTTGTCTGGTTTTATATCTTCTTGAACACACACATTCGCATGTATGCATGTTCACATACACCAATCGGTTTTGAAGAGAGAAAATCCCTCACCTCAAAGAAAAGCCTAAAGACCAGTCAAGCAAGCAGACTTCCCTGACTCTGTGAGAGTTGCATCTTTTTTGGTGGCACCCTTGAGATTCCCAAAGGCTGTTGTGCTTTGTGTGCCAACAGACTCTTTTAACCAACAGAAGATGCTTCTTTTTCTTCTGCCATCTCAGTCGCAGCCCATCCCACCTGTCCGTGTGCGTGGCAACAGCGTCACCCCTCAAGTTCCGGGAAGCCATCAAGGCAGCGGGCCTGCAGCCGATAGACATCCCTCGCATCCAGGAGCTGCTGTCTGCCCCCACGCACCACCTGGACATGGAGCTCTCAGACAACTGGGAACAGATGCTGCGTCAGAAAATTGAGCAGATGACCCAAGACTTCCTCGCCAGAAATAAGATGTAGTTTGACAGGAGTGACCTGGTAAATCAGGAATCTCTTGGCGCATTATCCTTCATGTTTGCTTGGATAAAATTGGATACCTTCTGCCTCTTCATTTATTTATTTTTTGAAGGGGAGGGGGTGTCACATGCACAGATGTCATGCAAGCATGGTTATATATACATATGTGTGTGCATGTTTGTAACCATACACTTGTATTACAGGGCAATAATCAACTTCCACTGTTGGTTTTGTAATTAGTAGATTCTATTTGTTCTACTAGCCTGTGGATGCTTACGTTTTGTTATTCAGCATCCTATTGGTACAGGGTTTTACAAATTCGTACTTAATACCATAGTACAGTACTGTATTTGTAATATGATATTATGGAGTATTGCATTGTTTAATCAGAACTGCTGTGATCTTTACAGGGAATGTACAGGGAATTTGATGTTTCATTCAGTGAGAGCTGGTGCAAAATTCAGCACATCATTCAGAACAAGCGTTTTGACCATAACCTAGACAAATATGTGCAGACCACTTAAATATCAACTGGGCACATTAAAAAAAGTAAAATTGGTGTGGCAAATTCTTGCAAATACTGCTTCTCCAATCTAGTCGTTAAAAGCAGTTTTGCGTTGTTGAATCAGAACTCTGTGTGCGTGTGTGTGTGTGATCGTTTTTAACATACTGGGAAGTTATGTTTTGTTTACTCAGAACTGTTGCCTAACTCATGGCATTGTTCAGAAATTATGATTTGATGACAATCAAGGGCATCCTCAGACCAATGAAGTATTATATTGTTGATCCAGAGTGTTTCCATGTATAAAATGTTTTTATATGAAGTGTTTGCAGGTAAACAAGTGATAAACCATATGTGAGATTTGCACAAATTGAACAATGTCTAAAATTAACCATTGGAACGAAAGCTGGAAAACTTGCTTTTGATGAGCTATTTCTCTTGCTTTGTTGTTGTCTACTTTCCTTTTGATTTGCACACACACACACACACACACGCACCAGTTTACACTGCTGTAAAACAGAATGTTTAATGACTGTACTAATCAAACAAAACTTAGACACACTGTGACAGTTGTTTTCAGACATTTAATGGAAATGTAAAAAAAAAACACTCATCAACATCTGCGGCATAAACCCATACTTGGTGTTATACACACACTCTCTCTCTGCCATCATTCAATCCAGTTTGTTTTTTTTCTTCTTCTTTTTTTCTTCTCTCTCACATGCACACATGCATGTAAATACACACACACACACAAAGGCATATGTATACACACATGGGCATGCATGCACACACACCCACACAAGCACACACACAGGCATGTAGACACAAACATGGACACACACACAGGTATGTGCACACACATACAAAGATGTGTACGTACAGGCATGCGGACACACACTTGCACACACACACACACACACAGGTATGTGTGCACACAAAGATATGCACACAGGCATGTGGACACACAATTTGCTCACTCACTTGATGCTATATATACACAGAACGGGTAATGCTTCAAAATCAAACAAGGATTTGGCAGTGGTACAGAATTTACCAAACACACTTCCATTCTAATTTCTATCACAACAATCTATGAGTCACCCCCTTCCCAATTCACGTGCACTGACTTCTAGAAGCTCTAGCAGCAAGCACCACAGTTTCACAAGCAACAACACATGTAATGTGCACCCATGTACTTACTATGTGCAGTAATGTGTAAACCATTACTGAACAAGGATTATTCCCAGCTTGCCTCCATCAGCCCCACCTCCCAATCCTCCCTTCCCATTCTAGGCTAACAGTTCACAGTAAGCACCAGTTTCATAAACAACACTGCACCTGCTTGCTCATGTAATAAATAAAAACACTTGCAGTCTGACCAGTGAACATGGGGTTTTGTTCTCCAGCAGACCTTTTTGCTAACAGTGATGCCCCCCCCCACCTCCAGCACAAGACAACGAACAGGTAATGCAAAACACCGAGCAAACAAAAGGAGTTACTAAGATTTCAAGGAACTAGCCTTCTCAAAACAAGTTGTACCAAGAGCAGGAGAGATCAAAATGATAATAGCTACTAATCAAGGGTTTGGCTTCAAAATGCTCCCTTAGTGTTGGGTCTCATTTCTGAACTTAAGTTTCAATCGTGGTGCAGAGCAGGACTGGCTGTGTACATGTCCTAGTTCACCTGTCTTGCACACACTGGCTCTTCAACAGCAGGCTCAAAATTAATGTGAGGAGCCAGATCAAGACGGCTGCATGAATAAGCTGTTCAGCCAGCTTTAACACTTGACTGCTTTCAGTAAAAATCAGCTGAGCATTTTTAGACAAAATCCTTAATTTTTATCTCTTTTACCAGTTGGAGACATGCTGGCCTTTGTAAACAAAATGTGTTTTGAGAAGGCTAATTCCTTTCAGCTTGTTGCAAGGCTGAGCTGATAAAAAATCAAAAAATCACTGAGATTTAAGTTTGTTTTGGCGGTGTTGCTTGAGCCACTTGATGGCCTGAATGATGGAGGTCAGCACAGGAATGCTAATGGGCAGGAACAGGGGAATGTAGATGGCAAACCTGCACACACAGCACCAAGAACAAACTGCAAGACTGGACATAAGATCAAGATGGCAATTAAACCTGCATAAACAGCACCAGGAACAAACTCTAACACTGGACATAAGATCCAGGTGGCAAACCTGCGCACACAGCACCAAGAACAAACTGCAAGACTGGACATAAGATCAAGATGGCAAACCTGCACACACAGCACTGAGAACAAACTGCAAGACTGGACATAAGATCAAGATGGCAAACCTGCACAAACTACCAAGAACAGTCTATAACACTGAATTTAAGATCAAGATGGCAAACCTGCACAAACAGCACCAAGAACAGTCTACAACACTGGACATAAGATCAAGATCGCAAACCTGCACACATGGCACAAGGAAACCAGCTACAAGCAATGTTTTAACATTTCACTTTTGGAGCATAATTTGTGCTCTCCCCACTTCTTCCCACTGATGTATATATGCCAGAAGTGGTCCTGCCATCGACTGTGTTTATGTATCCGGTCAAGCTCAAGAACACTGGACACACTGGCAAAACTGCATATACAGCAACAGGAACAAATACAACACTGGACATAACAGGTCAAGAATACTAAAGGGCAGTAACAGAGAAATGTAGGTGGCAAACCTGGACACGGCACCAGGAACAAACTGTAACAGTGGACATAACAGGTCAAGAATGCTAATGGACAGTAACAGAGGAGTGTAGGTGGCAAACATGGACACTAAGATTTACCTCATCTTCAACACTGACAGAAGAAAAAGAAGAAGAACAAGAACAAACCCCACCCAAAACAAAACAAAAACAGTTGCAGGAAAAAAAGGTCTTTCTGACTCACTTCTGATCTTCTGGGAAGTAGAGCAGCTCCAACAAGGACTGGTCAAAAAATGCTTTCTCTGTACACAGAAAGAGCCATTTCATTTCAGAACAATCCAAAGAGCCATTTCATTTCAGAACAAGGCATCACAAGGGACTGTTAAAAACATGTACCATTAAGATATCTTACTGAAAGGGTTGACGCAAATCAGCAACATCAAATGACTGTCCGTGAAGTTTCTGAATTTGTTTCATCACAAAACAATGATGCAATGCACGTACTGTACCTCAAGCTATATCAGCATGTGATGTCATAATGGCATTGTGAGATGCACTGATTACACCATACCTGAAGCTACTATAGCACTGCAAGATGCACTGATCATACGTGAGCCGGTTTGGCCTAGCGGTAAGGCGTTAGGCTGGTAAGCAGATGGACCTCAGTTTAAATCTGCTTCGGCTCTCCTTTCACTTCAAAAGTTGTGGTCTGTGGACACTGTCTTGTGACTTTGTCCCTCACAATTATGAAACATTAAAATGGTTCTCATCATTGCCCATCTTAATGCAGGAGTCATTCTGGTGGTGACAGTGTAGCAACAGATACATAATCTACTTCTCCCCCCCCCCCCCTTCTCCCCATCCCTAATTAGCCTTATGGCTTCTGTGGACATTAAGCACTATGTTTACTTACTGATCACGCCATACATGAAGCTACTATGGCACTGCAATATGCACTGATTATTCAATACCTGAAGCTACTATGGCACTGCAAGATGCACTGATCATACCATACCTGAAGCTACTATGGCAGAGAGATGCACTGATCACACCATACCTGGAGCTACTATGGCATTGCAAGATGCACTGATCATACCATACCTGGAGCTACTATGGCACTGCAATATGCACTGATTATTCAATACCTGGAGCTACTATGGCAGAGAGATGCACTGATCATACCATACCTGAAGTTACTATGGCACTGCAATATGCACTGATTATTCAATACCTGGAGCTACTATGGCAGAGAGATGCACTGATCATACCATACCTGGAGCTACTATGGCACTGCAAGATGCACTGATTATTCAATACCTGAAGCTACTATGGCACTGCAAGATGCACTGATCATACCATACCTGAAGCTACTATGGCACTGCAATATGCACTGATTATTCAATACCTGGAGCTACTATGGCAGAGAGATGCACTGATCATACCATACCTGAAGCTACTATGGCATTGTGAGATGCACTGATCATACCAAACCTGGAGCTACTATGGCATTAGGAGATGCACTGATCATACCATACCTGAAGCTACTATAGCACTGTCAGATGCACTGATCATACCATACCTGAAGCTACTATAGCACTGTCAGATGCACTGATCATACCATACCTGAAGCTACTATAGCACTGTCAGATGCACTGATCATACCATACCTGAAACTGTTATGGCAAAGAGATGTTATGATCATATCATACCTGAAGCTAGTAAGTCACTGCAAGATGCACTGATCATACCATACCTGAAGCTATTATGGCACTGATCATATGGTACCTGAAGCTTCTATGGCACTCTGAGACACACTGATCATACCATACCTGAAGCTGCTATGGCACTGTGAGATGCACTGATCATACCATAGATTCACTGATCAGACCATACCTGAAGCTGCTATGGCACTGTGAGATGCACTGATCATACCATAGATTCACTGATCAGACCATACCTGAAGCTACTACGGCACTGTGAGATGCACTGATCATACCATACCTGAAGCTACTATGGTATTGTGATATGCACTGTCATACCATACCTGAAGCTACTATGGTATTGTGATATGCACTGATCATACCATAGATTCACTGATCATACCATAACTGAAGCTACTATGGCGCTGCGAGATGCACTGATCATACCATAGACACACTGATCATACCATACCTGAAGCTACTATGGCACTGTGAGATGCACTGATCATACCACAGACACACTGATCATACCATACCTGAAGCTACTATGGCACTAGGAGCTGCACTGATCATACCATACCTGAAGCTACTATGGCACTGCGAGATGCAATGAAGGCATCATGTAGCTGACCGCTGGCCAGCAAGTCTTCACTCCGTTGAATGGACAACACTGCCACTTCCACCTGTAAATAAAAACATGTACACTGCATGAAAAAAAAAAAAAAAATATCTGAATGCTTGAATTTTATATGTTTACATGGTATTTCTATGCTTTCCCATTCGGCATCTGCTAACATGGCATACATGTATTAAATTAAAAGGAAAACCCAAGAGAAGACACGAGTTGCCTGGAAATGTTGCAGATGTGCAGACATTTCCATCTGCTGGCTTCTGTCAATACCAACCCAACAGCTGAGCTTTTCTCCTTCAAATTCAAGCTCCTCAGCATAGCCGTCAGCCATGCTGGTTCACTCTTTACCAGTGAACGAGTTGAGGACTGCATGTGTACATAACAAACCAACATCCAGCAAATGTGTTACTTGGCACAGTCAAATTTTGCTGTACACTTCATGCATCGCTAAAATAAAATAAAATAAAAGAGTCTTTTTTCACTTCTGATGCTTTTCTCTATTATGTCTAACAAGCCACCCTGGCAGTAGTAGTTTCTGGTAAGTGGATGAAAGAGGCTGGGGTTGTGGTGGGGACAGGGTCAAGGAGTAGACAGGTGGTGACCTCATGCCCAATGTCGTCATTGATGACGATGTTTCCAATCTTGTCCAGCAGCTCAGCCAGGGAGTGCAGGGAGGCTTTGGCCGTGGCCAGATTCTCCACGCAGCGACACCGCAACCAGCCAGCCACCTCCTGCACACAGCACAGTTTGTGACGTGCAAAGAAACCGGTACCTTGTTGGACACCTTCCTGTGTACAGCACAGCTACACATTTCTGTGTATTACACGATTACACATTCCTGTGTACAGCATAATTAAACACTCCTGTGTACAGCACAATTACACATTTCTGTGTACAATAACACATCTCTGTGTACAGCACAATGAAACATTTCTGTGTACAGCACAATTATGCATTTCTGTGTACAGCACAATTACACATTTCTGTGTACAGCACAGTTAATAACATAGTTACCAATTATAGTGTATAACACAGTTGCTAGTTTCTGTGTACAGCACAAATATCACTTTCTGTATACAACACAGCTACCAATTACCATGTACAACACATTCGCTAGTTTCTATCTACAGAAAATCTACTTTTGACATCACAATTTTATGTGTCCATAACAATTACATTTTTTGTTTTGTTTCTCGTTGTTGTATACAACTGTTACCAGTTTTAAGTGTGTGCAGCATGATTACCCATTTCTGTGTATATAACAGATGCCAGTTTCTTTCAACAGAATGATGTCTGTCCACTGAAGTTACCTACCCATTCAGTGATGGCTTCTTTGCCCAGCTCTGGGAAAGCCAGCTGCTTGTCTGAAGCCTGAAAAATCATGAGCAAAGCTCAAGGCAATGCAAAAATACAATATATTGTCTGAAAAGTCCATGGTAGTACAAAGTATGGCCACACCACTTCTGATTATGAAAAATGCCTTCCATCCTGAAACCATTTTTTTCTGTAATTAATAACTTTTTTTTGGTCTTCCTTCAGTGCATGCAAGCGTGTGTGTATGTGTGTGCATGCATGCATCCCAGTGCGGGTGCATGTGCATGCACATGTGTGCGTGCGGGTGTGTGTGTGTGTGTGTGCATGCATGCATCCCAGTGCGGGTGCATGTGCATGCACATGTGTGCGTGCGGGTGTGTGTGTGTGTGTGTGTGTGCATACATGGATGTGTGTGTCCCTTTTACTTTCTGTAATTCACTGAAACCAGCATGAACATGCAACCAGTACAAACAGGTACAGTTTAATACAGGTGACCAAAATACATTTGACAGATCTTAAATAAATAGATCGAAAACCAAAGCCAAAATTCCAGCATTAATCATCCAGCCCTGGCTGGCCATGATCCACCCTGCTCGCTACACAAACTGATGTTTCTTAATGCAAGTCAAAAAGCCCTGCTACCTGAACGTGGATGTTCAGCAAAAGCCGCAGCTGGGTGAGAAAGACCTCCATCACACGTTTGACATCAACGCTGATGGTGGTCGGAGCTGTGCCATTCGCCGGTGTCTCTGTGTTGTAGATCAGAATTCCCCCCCAGCGTGGACTCAGGAATGCATTGCTTGCCACTCGATTACCTACAGAAAATCCAGCAGGGACCACCATCTTAGCAACACGTAGGCTCAGGTAACACACATGCGAATCAGATCCTTAGGTATCTTGAAAACAACAGTGAGGATAAATCAGTGAATGAAACATGGACCAGACTGCATCCAGTGCCCAGTTTGACTTTTGTATCATGCTGATTGTGACATTTAAACAGCACACTATGATAGTCATACCCATGCCTTACCCTCCATTTGGCTTTCACAAAATGTGCACAATGATGTTCAAATACATTAATTAAGAAACTGAGCAGTTGTGAACATGTTTCGTGGATCTATGTGGAGGAGAAAAGGTGTCTGTGTGTGTGTGTGGGGGGGGAGGGGGGGGGGGGGTTAGCCAAAGCAGAAGAATAGGTAAATAGGTACAGGTAAGTTTGAACACTGAAACTGTGAAAACTGCTTCACAAACATCAAATAAATTCTTTTATCACTGTCACACATTTCAGATTGGTTGTCTACATCTCAGGTTTACAGCTGCAACTCTGATGACTAGGCATAATACATGGTCATGACATCAACAGTCTTACCTATATTACTGGATGCATTGAAAAATAGACATGAGACAAAAAGCACTCCCCCCCCCCCCCCCCCTTCCAGCACACATAGAAACCCACGCAACCCCCACCCAACCACCCCCACACACAGCTGTACCACTCTGGCCCTAGTGCAACTGACCATTCTGGTCTTTAATGTAGAGGGGACTGGCAGCTTGTTTAGGAACATAGACGACAAAGTTCAGAGTTGGTCGGTTTGAAGCATGGGACCCTGAAGACAGAAGGAACATTGAAAATTGTCATTCTTGTACAACAAAAGGTGTATTCTGCAATTCATTAATATGTATTTGCTTGTGTTTATGTAAGTACAGGCTCTCTTACAGTATTCATACAGCCCCAGTGTGCATTCACATGCTTTTAATTTTTTTTATCAATGTTTTATTTTATGTCCATTCACAGCAAGGTGATATTAAGCAATCGCATGCATCAACATCTGCATGTGCATTATGAACCCCAAGCACTGGCGGCCACATCACTGTCTGGACACATGACAATACTGCACGCACTGGTAGGAATGGGCAGCGCTGTTCTTGCGGCTGCTGTAGCTTTGCCCTGCTAAAATGACCAAAATTTCCCACACAGGATTACTGAAGAATTTTAAAACCAAAAGAAATCTCTGCTAAAAGCCTGAAGAGTGGTCACCATGTTTGGCCCCCAAGCCAAAGCATAGCAACAGAGTCAAAGATTGGAATTCCAAACAAAACCTTCAAAATTGGCAACAGCACACGTTCACTGATGATGAGATATATCAGCTGCAATCAAACGAGGCAAGTAACATTCATCCGAATGCTGAAATAAGTCTCACATTGTGCACTCCGCCAGTCAACACAGTACCACATGGCGGTCAGACTGAAACTTATGAGACTGTAACTGTGGGTTTTAGGACTCGGAGCTCAGCGCAGATTACTCTGTGGAAGAAGAAGAGGATGAAGATGAAGAAGCTTGATGTATTCTGCACCAGACTAAGCCCTCAGTGACTGACCTAGTTTGGCTTCCAGTGGGTTGATCATGTGCGGCAAGTCTTGCTCTGTGTAGTAGTAAGACTTGTCAGCGCTGTCTTGTTTAGGCAAGGTCAACAGCCCAACAAAATGCAACACCTGTCAACATTATAATGCATCTGAAACTTCCACACACAGTATCCCCTCCTCCCCCCTCACACACACACACAAACAAAACCAGACATTTCTTTGTAAAACACACACATGTGACATTAAGAAAAAAATGCTGAAAAATATATGACAAACAAGCTCATTAAACATTCCACTGAAAAAATATCCATATGGATAGCTCAAGTAAGGTCTGCATCACTAACCTTTCACTCTGTTTTATTTATTTTGCAGATATATACACAAAACAATACTCTGACCTATACGGACCACAAAATTATGTTAAACACAACACAGTTACATGCATATTACCTCTAAAAGCGGACATAACTAATAGAAAGTTCTCCCTTTTTTTCATTTAATTTTTACCTGTGATGTCACAGAGATTGTAGTGAAGTTTGCCAGCTTGTTAAGAAATGGTCTCAAGTAAGCTGGAAAGAGAAAGCGGTAGAGCAGTGTTGTAGTCAAACTCATTAAACTGGACAGATCTATACAATATGACTGCATACAAAGCAAGACCCCAGACAGCATGGCTCTAACATAACTGCCATGGTTGAGTGGACATAAAAAAAAGACCTTCCTTCCCTCAAAGACAGCACAGCTGATCTCAAACCCAAACCTCCAACATCTCAAGCTTAAACTGATGGCCATCACACCTTGGTCACCAATGATCTAACGTAACCGTCATGGCATTTTTTTTTTTTTAAATGTATAATTGTTTTATTACTAGTTTTAAATTTATTATGTTTTATCATATTTTATTTCATTTAACCTGAAAACAATGCTGTAAACATTGTTCTAGTTATGCTGTTTTTATTTGTTTGTGATTAGATACTGATTGTTGCTTAATGTTTTAATTAGCTATTTTGTGTGCTCAAAGTGGCTTACTCCATTATGGATGCACACAAAAATGTGCGCGTGTAATATATATGTGTGTGTGTGTGTGTGTGCAAACTGTTCTAATGTCTAAATTCGTATATATATATTCTAAATGCTATATTTTAAAATGAATCTTGAATATGCGTGCATTGAAATATGTATAGATAGTGAGAATTTATCTTTTTAAATTGTTGTTTTAGGCTAATTTAAGTACCATATTGATGTGTGTTTTATTGCATTAGTTGATCTGTACAGCGCTAAGAGCTCATGTAATTGTTGCTGAGGCGCTATATAAAATAAATTATTATTATTATTAAGTGCCTTCCTTCCCTCCTTCCACAGCTGATCTGAAGCCTAAACCTCCAACACCTCAAGTCTAAATTGATGGCCATCACCCCATGGTCACCAGCGATCCAACTGGACAACACTTGCAATGGTCCATTCCTACAGAGCTAGGTCATGGCAGGTCACAAAATCAGAAGCCAGATTGGGCACAGTATTGACCTGGAGGCATTCTTAATGAGCTAGGCCACGCAGGGTGAAGAGACTGAAAGTGAGGCTGGGTTACCACTTTTTGTGGGTTCCAACCTTGCTTTTCATCTCATGGCCTGCCATGACCTAGCTCATTAACAATGACCCCAGGTCAGTACTCTTATTAAGAATGACCCCAGGTCAGTACTCTTATTAAGAATGACCCCAGGTCAGTACTCTTAGTAAGAATGACCCCAGGTCAGTACTCTTAGTAAGAATGACCCCAGGTCAGTACTGTGCCCAACCTCATTTTCATGTCATGACCTCCCTCATAAATATTCTTAAGAATGATCCATAGTACCCCCCACCCCAACACTGATCACCTCTTGTTCACTTGCATCTAACCTGATAGTGATACTATCCACAATGGTGACCCACTGCCACACCAAAAATGATCGTTTGGCAATTTGGTGATCTAACTCAATACTTGCAATAGTACATACCTTCCCCCCCCCCCCCCCCAACCACAGACACACATTTTTTTAAATCCCTAGGAGACAAGTGATCTAAGTCAACACTTGAAATGCTACCACACCCCCCCCATCCCCATCACAGCATGGGGTACAGCAGAATCTGACTGAACAATACAATCACTTATGGTAACACCCCCCCACCCAAAGTGATCCCTGGGTAACAAGTGATGTAACTGGACAATACTTATAATGGCGCACACACACACACCCATGCATGCTTGCACACATCCATATACGAGAGAGAGAGAGAGCAGCACGATCTCATTCAGGTGTAGCTGTGTGGCCCCCTACCCTGAACTCCAGCCTGTATGTCCCACTGGACGTCGACCACATCTGGCTGAGGGTTGACCAGAGTGAAGGTCACGTCATAGCCAGGGTTGGAACGGAACCACCGCATGCTGTCCTTGTCCGGCTGCAACCGCACAGAGTAGAAACATCACAAAGGCTGGCCGGACCAGCAAAAACAGCTGATGCCCTACTTCAATACAGATGTACATGTAGTCTGCTGCCCCCCCCCCCCCCCAACCAAATACACTGTACCTCAGCTTCTGTACAGCACCCAGACTCCCCCCCCCCAACACACGCAACAAGCACCCCTACCACACACGCTGTGTCCTCAGTCCCTGTGCAGCACCCTCCTCCCCACCACTGTACACACACAGTGCACCCCACTGAAATGTAGGTTAATGTGGTTTTTGTGATAACATGTTTGTAGAGCGCAGTGAGTTTAACTCTAGTTAAAGAATAGCGCTTTATAAGAATAATTTATTATTATTAACACAAATACCAACAGCAGCCCCCTCCTCCTCCAAGAAACAACAAACCAAACAACCAACAACAACCACCACCAAGCATCAACCTAGAATAACGTCCAAAACAAAACACCAACCTGCTGCGTCCTCAGCCCCTGCGCAGCATCCAGACTCTTCTCCACGGCCCCTTCCCTGACCAGCACCTCCTGGATAATGGGCACCAGCCGCTGCAGCATCTCACTCACACCTGCGTGCACAAAAATCACTGTAACAACATGTGTGTAACACCTTACTGAAGTTATTCCCACCTGTGTGGACACAGCTCCGTCACACCTGTGTGCGCAAAATTCAGTGTGGCAGCATGTGTGTAACACATTACTGAAGTTACTTACACCTGTGTGGACACAGCTCAGTCATACCTGTGTGTAACATCTTACTGAAGTTATTCACACCTGTGTGGACACAACTCAGTCACACCTGTGTGTAACATCTTACTGAAGTTATTCACACCAGAGTGGACACAGCTCAGTCACACCTGTGTGTAACATCTTACTGAAGTTATTCACACCTGTGTGGACACAGCTCAGTCACACCTGTGGGCACACAACTCAGTGTAACAACATGTGTGTAACACCTTACTGAAGTTATTCACACCTATGTGGACACAGCTCAGTCACTGTGTCCACACAAGTGTAAATAACTTCAATAAGGTGTTACACACATGTTGTTACAGTGAGTTTTGTGCACACAACTCAGTGCAACAACATGTGTGTAACACCTTACTGAAGTTATTCACACCTGTGTGGACACAGCTCAGTCCCACCTGTGTGTAACATCTTACTGAAGTTATTCACACCTGTGTGGACACAACTCAGTCACATCTATGTGCACAAAAACTCAGTGTAACAACATGCGTGTAAGACCTTACTGAAGTTACTCATACCTGTGTGAACACAACTCAGTTACACATGTGTGCACACAACTTAGTCGCATCTGTGTGTAACAACATCTTACTGAAGTTATTCACACCTGCGTGAACACAGTCCAGTCACACCTGTGTGTAACATCTTACTGAAGTTATTCACACCTGCATGAACCCAATCCAGTCACACCCGTGTGTAACATCTTACTGAAGTTATTCACACCTGCGTGGACACAACTCAGTCACACCTGTGTGCACAAAAACTCAGTGTAACAACATGCATGTAACACCTTACTGAAGTTATTCACACCTGCGTGGACACAACTCATTCACACACATGTGCACACAACTGAGTCACATCTGTGTACTGTGTAACAACATCTTATTGAAGTTATTCACACCTGCACGGACACAGCTCAGTAACACCTGTGTGCACACAACTCAGTCACATCTGTAACATCTTACTGAATATATTCACACCTGTGCAGACACAGTTCAGTCACACCTGCGTGCACACAAATTAGTCACATAATGTGTGTAACATCTTACTGAAGTTATTCACACCAGAGTGGACACAGCTCAGTCACATCAGTGTGTAACATCTTACTGAAGTTATTCACACCTGTGTGGACACAGTTCAGTCACACCTGTGTGCACATTTCATTTGAACCCATGTGTATATTTCATTCATACCTTTGTGCGTGCAAGTTATTCACATGCAAAACAATAACAACTTGACCGGAAAACTTTTATTCAAAAACAGACTATGCTCATCTTTTCCGTCAATTTTTTTCCCCTCTCTCTCTCTTTTTTTTTTTTTTTTGCTTCAATTTTTCAAAAAGGGGAAAATGACCTGGGAAATCAGAAAATCCAGGCTCAATTCAGCCAAATACCAGGAAATCTGGGAGGGCTGGCAACCATAGTGCAGCAATGCTACTCACGATTTTCAGACACGGTAACAGCGACATTACCTACCTTCTTTAGACACGGTAACAGCAACATTACCTACCTTATTTAGACACGGTAACAGCCACAGTACCTACCTTCCTTAGACACAGTGACAGTGACATTAACTACCTTCCTTAGACATGGTGACAGCGACATTACCTACAGTCTTTAGACACGATGACAACAACATTACCTACCATCTTTAGACACAATGAGAGCAACAGTACCTACCTTCCTTAGACATGGTGACAGTGACATTACCTACCTTCCTTAGACACGGTGACAGCGACATTACCTACCGTCCTTAGACATGGTGTCAGCAACATTACTTACCATCTTTAGACAAGGTGACAGTGACATTATCTACCATCCTTAGACACAGTGAGAGCGACATGACCAACTGTTTTTAGACACAGTGAGAGCAAAATTACTTACCGTCTTTAGACAAGGGGTACAGCGACATTACATGACATCTTCAGACATGGTGGCAGGGACATTACGTACCTTCCTTAGACATGGTGGCAGCAACATTACCTACTACCGTCTTTAGACAGGGGAGACAGCGACATTATGTACCATCTTCAGCCACAGTGGCAGGAACATTACATACCTTCCTTAGACATGGTGACAGCGACATTACCTACTACTGTCTTTAGACAGGGGAGACAGCGACACTACATACCATCTTCAGACATGGTGACAGGGACATCACATACCTTCCTTAGACATGGTGACAGGGACATCACATACCTTCCTTAGACATGGTGACAGGGACATCACATACCTTCCTTAGACATGGTGACAGGGACATCACATACCTTCCTTAGACATGGTGACAGGGACATCACATACCTTCCTTAGACATGGTGACAGGGACATTACATGCCTTCCTTAGACATGGTGACAGCGACATTACCTACCACTGTCTTTAGACAGGGGAGACAGCGACACTACATACCATCTTCAGACACGGTGACAGGGACATCACATACCTTCCTTAGACATGGTGACAGCGACATTACCTACCACTGTCTTTAGACAGGGGAGACAGCGACACTACATACCATCTTCAGACACGGTGACAGGGACATCACATACCTTCCTTAGACATGGTGACAGTGACATTACCTGCCGTCTTTAGACAGGGGACACAGCGACACTACATACCATCTTCAGACACGGTGACAGGGACATCACATACCTTCCTTAGACATGGTGACAGTGACATTACCTGCCGTCTTTAGACAGGGGACACAGCGACACTACATACCATCTTCAGACACGGTGACAGGGACATTACATGCCTTCCTTAGACATGGTGACAGCGACATTACCTACCACTGTCTTTAGACAGGGGACACAGCGACACTACATACCATCTTCAGACACGGTGACAGGGACATCACATACCTTCCTTAGACATGGTGACAGCGACATTACCTGCTACTGTCTTTAGACAGGGGAGACAGCGACACTACATACCATCTTCAGACACGGTGACAGGGACATCACATACCTTCCTTAGACATGGTGACAGCGACATTACCTACCACTGTCTTTAGACAGGGGAGACAGTGACACTACATACCATCTTCAGACACGGTGACAGGGACATCACATACCTTCCTTAGACATGGTGACAGCGACATTACCTACTGTCTTTAGACAGGGGAGACAGTGACACTACATACCATCTTCAGACATGGTGACAGCGACATTACCTACTGTCTTTAGACAGGGGAGACAGCGACACTACATACCATCTTCAGACACGGTGACAGGGACATCACATACCTTCCTTAGACATGGTGACAGCGACATTACCTGCCGTCTTTAGACGCAGTGACAGCAACATTACCTACCATCTTTAAACAGGGTGACAGCGACATTACCTACCTTCTTTAGACACAGTGACAGCCAGGCTGCCCAGCTGCCCCAGATACTGAGGCTGTGCGACCAGGTGAGATGACTCCGGCAGGAACAGCACTGTGTACTTGCTGCTCTTCAGCTTCGAAGGGTCCCAGAAAGCCACATCCAAGTCTGTCAAAGACAAAACTATCTTATGCAGATCCAGTACACACTACATGGCTTTGTTAATACCATTCTCTTTAACATGTAATACACAGAGACAAGTTCAAATAAGTTAGCTAATCACCATCCACTACAGCTGAATAAGTCTGTTTGGTGCCTGAAAGTGACCTGATATCACTAACTGTACTGAAAATCAAAACTGTTACTGCTGATTGAAAAGTCATCCGCTTGCCTGGTTGGGTATATATATCAACAATGCAACTCCTTGCCCGACCATGAAACGCATTTGTCTGTGTGTGTGTGCATGCATGTGTGTGTGTGTTCATGATGTATGCGTTGAATTTTGACAATATGTATTTGTAAAGAACGTGTAAGCACTTAGGGCCTGAGCGGGTTAGGTGCTCTAAGTATTCATTATTATTATGATTATTTGCCCCAGACAGTCTGGCAACTCTTATTGCAATGCAACACACTGAAGTCTAACTCACCATTCAATGTCTTTGACGATCTCCACCGTTTCCTCTCAGCATCTGTTGCATCTCGGACATGGACCTGATACTGAGGTTGCACAGAGGACTTCTTATCCTGGGCTGCAATGAACACGGTAATTTCTCTGGTGTTTATTGCTGTTTCTTTGGGCTCTGGGTTTGGCTTCGCTGTTGTAGTGGTTACTGTTGGTGCTGTTTTGAATGGACCCCTGTTTGTTTTTTCATGTGCATGTGTAGTGTGTGTGTGTGTGTGTGTGTGTGTGTGTGTGTGTGTGTGTGTGTGTGTGTGTGTGTGTGTGTTCATGTGTGTGTGTGCATGCGTGCGTGTGTTTCTTTGACATTTAAAAATAAAATTCTCCTCCATCTGTTTTCCTCTTCTTCTTTTTTCTTTTTTTTGCGGAAGAGGGGGTGTGGGGGAGGGGGGGGGGAGCATATCTGTGTGTGTGTGTGCATGTGTGTTTTCTTTCCTTCCTTTTTGGGGGTGCGGGGTGGGGGCATGGGGGCTGAAACTTCACTTCCAGTTCTACTTGCATTGCTCTGTAACAAGTAAACATTTGACTCTGACTTACTAGCAGTCAATTTTGTTTCAGGTGTGTGTGTGTGTGCGTGTGCGTGTGCACACGCATGCCTTTGTGTGTGTGCATGTGTGCGTGATTGCATGCATGTGTGTGTGCGCACACGTGCGTGTGCATGCCACTGTGTGTGTGTGTACACACACGCATGTTTTTTCCCTTACTGACTTTAAGAACAAGGGAAAATGCCACAAAACAAAGCAAACAAAGATCTCACTGAGTGCTATCTGCAGGTTCCTGGCAATACTGGGCAGGCTGCTGGTCAGCTTGGAATTTAGTGATATCACCTCAATTTCAACTGAGTAGTAGATCTGCAACACAAAGGACAATAATCAGAATTCAGTGATATCACTTCAATTTCAACTGAGTAGTAGATCTGCAACAGGAAGGACAATAATTACAATTCAGTGATATCACCTCAATTTCAACTGAGTAGTAGATCTGCAACACAAAGGACAATAATCAGAATTCAGTGATATCACTTCAATTTCAACTGAGTAGTAGATCTGCAACAGGAAGGACAATAATTACAATTCAGTGATATCACCTCAATTTCAACTGAGTAGTAGATCTGCAACACAAAGGACAATAATCAGAATTCAGTGATATCACTTCAATTTCAACTGAGTAGTAGATCTGCAACAGGAAGGACAATAATTACAATTCAGTGATATCACCTCAATTTTAACTGAGTAGTAGATCTGCAACAGGAAGGACAATAATTACAATTCAGTGATATCACCCAATTTTAACTGAGCAGTAGATCTGCAACAGGAAGGACAATAATTAGAATTCAGTGATCTCACCTCAATTTCAACTGAGTAGCGTGCGTTTCTTTTTCCTTCCTTTTGAGGGTGGGACAACAGAAAGGACAATAAATCTAGTGATGACTGTTACCCACATCTGTCACAGTATCAGATCTGCTCTTGCAATGAAAATCACAATGCTTTCCAGTGGTATCATACCAGTTTTAATAGAAAAGTAGACCTGCAACACACTTTGGTATCAGTGGGTCCATTTCAGAAGCATTACAGACATAAGCTGATAATAAAAATGTAATCCAGTTAGTAAAAAGAAGAAGAAAGGAAGACCACTGTTTAACTGGGTACACGGAATGGCATCAAAATATTCCATTCACTTCAAACACCTGATTGTTTCAAAGTCAGGTCTGCACTTTTGGAATTGAACTTTTATGAAAGAGAGAGAGAGATAGCAAAAGAGAGAGAGAGAGGGAGTGTGTGTGTGTGTGTGTGTGTGTGTGTGTGTAGTCACATGTGTGCACACATGCATGTGTTTATGCCTGCATACATGTGTTGGTGCATGTATGTGTGTGTGTGTGTGTGTGTGTGTGTGTGTGTGTGTGTGTGTGTGTGTGTGTGTGTGTTGTTGAGGCATTTCAGCGACTGGGCATAAAACACCAAGTTACTTACTTACTCATGATTTATATTACTAATTCATAAACAATATTAAGTGTATGACAATTTTCCTTCTTAAAATATTGAGCCAAACTTCATTAATAAATTGTATAAATGGGTTTGACGACTTGTGCAATACACCCACATTTGGTTACCTTTGTTTGCGACAAGCGTTCAATGTCCGAGTAGGGAAGCTGCACCCTGTAGACCTCCGTTGTCTTCCACCAGAGTGGGACACCGATCAGCACACACACCAGGCCGATGCCCAGAGCAGCATACGTCTGCGTCCATTTCTCTGCCAATCCAGACAAGATATCAGCTGATCAGTACACACACCAGGCCAATACTATCGCCAACAGCATCCATTTCTCTGCCAACCCAGACAAGACATCAACTGATCAGTACACACACCAGGCCAATACCAGGCGTGTGTGTGTGCCAACAGCATCCATTTCTCTGCCAACCCAGATATCAACCAATCAGTACGCACACCAAGCCAACTCCACTTCTCTGCCAACCCAGACAAATTATCAACTGATCAGTACACACACCAGGCCAATACTAATACCAACAGCTGTGTATGTCTGCATCCACTGCTCTGCCAAACCAGACAAAACATCAACTGATCAGTACACACACCAGGCCAATACTAATACCAACAGCTGTGCATGTCTGCATCCACTGCTCTGCCAACCCAGACAAGACATCAACTGATCAGTACACACACCAGGCCAATACTAATACCAACAGCTGTGCATGTCTGCATCCACTGCTCTGCCAACCCAGACAAGACATCAACTGATCAGTACACACACCAGGCCAATACTAATACCAACAGCTGTGCATGTCTGCATCCACTGGTCTGCCAACCCAAACAAGACTTTAACCAACCAGTACACACACCAAGCCAATGCCAACAGCTGTGTATATTTGTCTCCAATTCTCTGCCAACCCAGACAAGACACCAACCAACCACTTACACTGTTAACAGTGTTATAGAGCTATGTTCACATCTGTGTTCACGTTTCCACCAACCAAGACAAGAGATCAACTAATCAGTACGCACACCAGGCCACAGGCACAAGACAATACATGTCCAGAGCAGTCTACATCTGTGTCATCCTGTCTGACAACCAAGACAAGAGATTAACCAATACAAGGCCTGGGCTCATAATTTATATGTCTGCAGCAACTTCTCTGCTAACCAAGACCAGCAAAACCAAACAAAAATCAACCAATCAGAGCCCACATCAGGACAAGGCCCTGAGCTGCCTACCTCAGCATCAACTTCTCTGCCAACCATGACAGGATCAAGTTAAAGAAAGAAGGAAAAGCTCAGTGGACTGTTGTCCACACCACGGAAATGCACACAGCTGCAAAAGCTAAGGTTCAGATTTCGGGTTCAGATTTCTGGCCATTTAACCAAAAAATATCATCACTATCCTGGTATAGTCAACCATAGATATTTCCACAAAAAAAACAATATAATCACTATCATGGTATAGTCAACCATAGATATTTCCACAAAAAACAATATAATCACTATCACAGTATCAGGCCCAACAGTCAACCATAGATATTTCCACAAAAAACAGATATAAATGCTATAACATGATGATCAAAATAAAAAGTGTTTGTTGTGAATCATTTTGATTGCAATTTGTACTAATTCACAAGAGAACAAAATCAGCTCTTTCATGTAAACTAGTCTCATTTTACCTTTAACATACATATATATCATAGACCAAAAGTCACTGATGTTAGACAACTACTGAAATCAATAGAATCGTGTAAAACAAAATTTAGTTAGTAACTTAGTTGGTAACATGATTTTAACATCATATCAACCACATAAGATGAAATTATCTTAGTAACTAAAACAGAAATCATAAAATTCAAACATAAGCTTTTTAATAACTCAGCAAGTAAAAGCAAACAAACGAATCTTTCTAATTAACACAAGCAAAATCAACACAACCTCAATGAAAAGAGAAGGCAACATCTCCCCCCCCCCCCCAATCTACTGACCCCTCTCCCCCTACCCCTTTATCATTCTGCTCTGAAGACATACCTGTATACTCCTGCTAGCTAACTCTCTGTCCCCTCCAGCTCCTTCTTAAATTATTTCAGTTGACTACTGAGTCAGTGACAGTGTGTGTGTGTGTGCGCGCGCGCTTGTGCGCACATGTGTGCATGCGTGTGTGTGTGGATGCATGCGTGTGTGTATGTGCGTGCGTGCATGCATGAAAGCATGTTTGTGTGTGTGCGCCCATGCATGTGTACATGTGCCTTTGCATGTGTGTGTGTGCACAGGTATGTGTGCATGCATGTGTGGGAGGGTATGGGTGGGTGTGCAATGTGATTCTTGCTGTTTGGTTTCTTGTGAGTTGCACTGCTTGTGGTCGTTGCTGTTACCATGCAGCAACACTGGGTGCATGTTTAAATTGGATTTCTGTACAGTGTGCTGTGCTCTATGTTTATGTTAGAGGTTTGTGCTTTACAAATATTTCATTATCATGCTCTCCACCCCACCATCTGTATTCCTCTCCCCACTTCAATTATATAACAGGACAGAGGTACCAAACTGTATAAACTATAACAGAAGAGAGGTACCAAATCATATTTAACACAACAGAGGTACCAAATTATATAACAGGACAGAGGTACCAAACCTTATAACAGGACAGAGATACCAAATTATATAACATGACAGCAGCACAAAAAATTATAACAGGACAGAGGTAATAAATTTTCCAACAAGACAGGGGTACTAACTTTCGAAATTAACAGGACATGGATACCAACATTTTTAATTAAAGAGGACAGGGATATCAACAGTTCTAATTTCACAAGTGATACTAAACAAAATTCAAGTTTGAAAGTCCAAAGGAATAATCTAAAGTCCAAAGGAATAACAAAAACAGAAACTGTGAGTTTAAAAAAAGTGCTTAACCATATCAAGAAAACAAACATGCTAACAATTTCATGTAATTATGATCAACACAAAAACATAGCTGATAGCTTTATACAGAAGGGTTTCTAATCAGTAATGATGGATGCAATGTATATTACACATACAGCACTGAATGTTAGCCAAGACTGAAATTTGTTGGGAGGAGAACGGGGTCCTGAAATTAACCCCCAACAGAGGCACATCTGAGGAAGGTAGAGATCTATACCACCACCATCATTTGGGTGTTCTCAAAGTTAAGCGTACAATGTAACAATGAGCTGTAAATGTACTACAACATTTGTGGATCATTTCCACTGCAGTCAAACTGTTGAAAAAGGTAATCCAAAACTTACCTTTCTCTGACAGCAACACATCCAAATTAGATTTTTTGAAAATTTGATGCTACCACCTGGCCTTCGAAGACAAACTGGCAGGCAACAGAAAACCCCAACACAGCACGTTCTAAAAACAGGCCGAAGTTATGCCCGTTACAAGAGGAAATATATATCACAATCAGACCTGTGATGAAGTTCACATTCTTAAGTGCTGCCACCTGCAGTGACCATAACAGCCTGATCAGCATACAATGATACATACATGTGAGTACTGTCAGACTTTGCAAACTGTGCCTTCAGTCTGTCTAGCAGTGACCCTGACACATTTTTGATGAGTCTGCCAAGTGCAAACTGCGAACAAACCTACAAGAGGTCCAAACATGAAAGCAAGGACTATTGATTCAAAAGCAGGTTCTGGGCTGCCAATCACCCAAGCTGCTTCAAACAGTCAGAACACCACAAGCAATATATATATATATGCCATACCAAAAAGCCTGAAGAATGGCTGCCATGTCTCATGTCAATCTCACAGTCACATGCTAAAGCACAGCCACAGAGTAAAAGACTGGCAATGATATCACCATCAACATGCTGGGTTTTTGTTTGTTTGTTTTTGTTGTTGTTTTCAATCTTCTTTTTTTCTTCAAATTTGTTTTCCCTTCTTGTTCTTTCATTCCCAGCTAAATCTGTACTGATCATAATTACAACATCAGACACAACCCCATAACAATTAATATTCATACCCATAATTCTGTCAACAAAATGCCCAAACTTGGACTCTGCAATAATAAATTTTATAATATTGTTTTATTAAGAAATATTATTATAGCAATCTTAATAACAGTACTACTTGTGATTAAGAACTAAATGCAATGAGATTAACAGTAACATTAAGTTGCTTAACAATTGGGGAGATAATTTTTTTTTTTTTTTTTTTTTTAAGCAACACAAGATTTACCAACAATGAATTTTCTTTGATACCTGATACAGTGATATTCCCAATAATCAGAGTTAATGCTAACAAGTAATTACAGACATTGAACAGACTGAGATCATCTAACACATAGATACAGATATCTGACAGACTGAGATAATCTCACAAGTAGTTTAAGACATCTGACAGACTGAGATCATCTAATAAGCAGTTTCTCTAAAACCTCTCTCACTTTGGTATTTTAATTTTTATATTACATTTCTTTTGTGAATTATATTTATATGAGCTGAGAAGTTCAGATATATATATCCAGCACTGTTTAAGAGTGGGAACAGTTGCAAATTCTAACCATGTCAGTGTGTGTCAACATAGGGGGGCGGTGACAGCTCAGTGGTTAGAGCGCTGGACTCATGATCAAAAGGTCACAGGTTCAAGTCCTGGCAGGAGAATTTTCTTCTCCTGTGTCAACTTTCTGTGCTGACTCTTGTTTCAGTATCTGTTCCATCCCAGTCTTACCACAGTATCATGAAAAAGATCCTGGTCATTCTGCCAAAAGAAGTGTTGGTGGCAGGTTATAGCTAAACAAGTATGCACCCTATGCATGTGGCTTTGCATGAAGTGACATTACATGGTGCATGGTTGTATGATGTACACAGAATGCACCAAGACGGCAGCAGTTTCACATGGCATCAGCCATGTAACAACCAAACAGCGCTGTCCATACATCACATCTATGTTTTTCAAAGCGCATTTAAAAAAAAGTGAATTACTCATTTTGAATCACATGTGACAAAAAAGTGCAGAGAGTGACAGTCTGCTTGAGACTGAGAGCGGAAAATGGTACTATATAATGTGATCATCATCATCAACATACATGGGATTTTGTAACTTTTTTGTTTGTTTCTGTAGATAGATTGCATCGCTTGGCATCCAGAAATCTGACATTAGTTATTTAGTATGACAGGATGGGGTGCTCAGCATTGGTAAGCTATTGGTGCTTGGCTGAAGCCAGCCCGAAGCACTCAGTATGTCTGAGTAGACTGCCTTGTTATCTAAGTGGTTTCAGGCTACATCAGTTCTTGGGAAAAAAATATGTTTGTACTGTCCAGTATTACAATGTGGCACTGTCACAGTGACTGTGTACTTCCAGATGTAGTTTTCCACTGGGTTACTTGATAATGTGAAGTCTGTTGATCTGCTGGACTTGATCCAGCATCCTTGTCAGTTCCTGTTGACTCTGGGCGGTATCTGCTGGCACTGATGGCCGAAACTGCCGCCACATAATTTATTCTGGGGGTTGCCCTTACTCTTCTGAGAGTGAGAGCCAGTCGGCCGCATAACCCCATGCTGTTTTGCTGTTGTTTTGTTTTGTTGTTGTTTCTTTTCTAATTTCATGGGCTTATTTTGTTGCTGCAAATCCATTGTGCACTTTATATCCATAATCGGTAGCTTGACTGTGAAATCGCCACTGGCAACAGTGACATGTCGCGTCGCACACAATGCAGGTAGTGGTGGGTCTTTCGGATGATGATTTGTTTAATTTATTTTTTAATATACGCATACTCGCGGCATAGCAAAAGCAATTACTCGACACATAATTCGAACACTAAAAAAAAAAAGAGAAATTATCGCAGATACCAATATTAACACAGGCAATACAATTCAACGTAGGGAGCCTACCATTCTCTTCGTTTCCTTCTCCCGTCATGTTGTCTCCCATGACAAGCTTGACTAGACGCCGACCGACCGGAAGTTACGTGAAAGGAACGAAAGCTACTCTACTTTTATTTATAGAGTTACTTCCCCTATCGCGACCATTGACCCTGTGACCTTTGATCTCGGGGGGGGGGGGGGGGGGTGGGGGGGGGAACCACAAACAGGCTTAATTGCTAGCGTTCTCAAAATCATCCAAACAAACAAACGGTTAAAAGGGGAGAGAAAAAATAAGAAAAAGAGGGGTGCCGGGAGGGGGGGGGACAGCTGGGGGGGGGGGGCAGGGGGGGGGGGGGGAACCACAAACAGGCTTAATTGCTAGCGTTCTCAAAATCATCCAAACAAACAAACGGTTAAAAGGGGGAGAAAAAAATAAGAAAAAGAGGGGTGCGGGGGGGGGGGGGGGGACAGCTGGGGGGGGGGGGGCAGGGGGGGGGGGAGCTAATTTTAATGAAACGATATACAACTGAAACACTATATCAGTCATTGTCAGCGCGGCACATTTTTGAGATAACCGCCCCCCATGCCGCCCGCCCCCCTTTTCAGTTTCTCTCTTTTTTCTTTCCTTTTTTATAAAGCTTCCAGACACTCAGTCTAGGCATTCTGCCACCGCCGACGCCGCCGCACCGTGCCGGCGTAACCGGCACTGATCGGCAGTTTCATTTATTGCCGCAGTAACTGACTTGACTGACTCTCGTTTCAAGTTGAAAAAGGGGCGTTACCCCGAAAATGTCACACAGTGCCGCGCATGTCAAGTTTTGCGCCAGTGCTGTCTCAATAAAAATGCTTTTCTAACTGTTTGCGTGTTTCACTGGTCCATGCCGCTCTGCGGCTCATCCTGGCCGGAATGAACTTGAAGAAGCGAGGCACTTGGCCAGGCTACGGCACTTCTCCCGCCACCCCGGCGGCAACTGACTAGTGTGTCAGTGAGGGGGCCGCGACTGAGGGGGAATCTGGGGGCGAGACATCATGATTCTTTGCGGGCTGTCTGCTGTTGAACGGCTGCCGGAGCCTGCGGTATGCGGCTAATCGGAAGTTCAGTCACTGAAACATGCAGTGAAGATGAACTTGATCCGTCAGTGCTAAAAACTGCCGAGTCAAGCCCGGGCTGACCCCCGAGTGCCTCAGTCCTGGCATCGGGTCAGGGACTAAAAAGGCCGATTTACTACTCGGCGGCTCCCCCGTGTAACTGACTCAATTTTTGCCGCGCAGCCGCCGAAAAACGCATCCTGATCGGAATTGCGCCCGGGACGAAGTCAGTCTCCACCGCCGCTCGGGCCTTGAAACTATTCAACTACATGAATATTTAATCCCAGCCCGAGCGTGACAGCCGGCGCATTCATTGAATACCCGACTACCCGCTGCGGCCGACTGAGAGGCATAACTTGACGGCAGCTACCATAGGAGTAATATCACAACTAATGAATAAGAAGAAGCCAGTGTTTGTGGCACCCCACCTCATACTGAACTTAGAGGCCTCAGTGCCTACTCAGTGCGACTGACTCAGTGGATTCAGTCATGGCCCGGTCGGACCGGCCTGCGGGAGTTGGCGCCGTGGCGGGCACACACACACACACACACTGACACACACTGACACACACACACACACACACACACACACACACACACACACACACACACACACACACACACACACACACACACACACACACACACGCACGCACACACGCACTCACACACACACACACACACACACACACACACACACACACACACACACACACACACACACACACTGACACACACACACACACACACACACACACACACACACACACACACACACACACACACACACACACACACACACACACACACACACACACACACACACACACACACGTCCTTCTTAGACAACTGTATATAACTGAGTTAGGCTTTAGCTCTGCAATGAATTCTGTTTTGCCCCATTTACCCGCTTTAACGAGTTACGGGGGTGGGGGCTGGGGGTGGGGGTTATAATGAATCAGCTTACTTGTCCGCCGCATGATCTGTCCGGGTTACATAAGGACGAGTTAGTTAGTTGGTGCTTTGAGCCCAGTCAACCACAAAGGGTTATATCAGGGCTACATAAGGACGATATATTCTGATCTGCGGCAACCTTTTGTCAGTAACCAATGTTGTAATGGCGGTACATCATCACTGAACCGGAGTGTCATCCCAAAAGATCGCCGCTTTTGGGGGGCCAAGGCCACACGATGAGAAATCATGAAATCGAAACATATGACCTTACCGCTACATGCTGTATTTTCTGACTAACAGGCTATGCCAGGCCGTAAGTAAACATGGTGCTTAACGTCCACAGAAACTATGAGGCTTATTAGGGACGGGGAGAAGGGGGGGGGGGGGGTATGGAGGTTGGGGAAGAGGGAGACTTATACCTATCGCTACACTGTCACCACCAGAATGATTCCTGCATTAAGATGGACAACGATGAGAGCCATTTAATGTATCAGTAGGAAGTGATGGACCAAAGTCACAAGACAGTGTCAACAAACCACAACCTTTCTGAAGAGAAAGGAGAGCCGAAGCGGTATCGAACCGAGGTCCTTCCGCTTACCAACCTAACGCCTTACCGCTAGGCCAAACCGGCTCACAAGCCAGGCCGTATGATGAAGTGATGCTTTATGTCCTCATGTCAGTTGACATATTAGGGACAAGTTGTGACCAATGCCGAAGCACGGTGCAACAAATCTTTACGTCCACGGAAACCAGAAGGCTCGTTAGGACGGACAGTCCAGGACGTCCACCTCGACTCTCACACAGCTCCTGAACCATGGTGCCAGGCCGTAGTACAATATTATGTTTATATAGTCCTAGTACTCTGTCTTGAGGTTTTATGTATACGGTCTGTTGATCGTGTAGTAGAGCGCGGTGTGCCTCACCGCCGCCCTTGTGGGTGAGTCACCACGCTATGTGATACCACGCTACTTCATACCACGCTATGTGAGACACCACGCTATGTGATACCACGCTACTTCATACCACGCTATGTGAGACACCACGCTATGTGATACCACGCTACTTCATACCACGCTATGTATCAACTGACACGACCGAGTTCGCCCATGTTTTCGATTCTTATTTGAAATGCCTATTCTCCAAGTCTGTTTTTAAAATTCGGGAAATCCAACTGACGTAATGTCACTACTGCTTCAAGCAGCGGTGGTTCAGTACGCGAGTTCAGCAATAGTGCTTGGTTAATAGTCAGTGGGGGCGCCACGTATTAATGACATATGTCGTGACCCAAACAGAAACTAGGAGTCATAATTATAACATGTTTTCTTTCTGCTACGCTTAACATGGATTTGTGACAACCAGTTAGCATGACATGTTTCATTACAAAGGACACTGTCACCTCTTTCTCTGTTTTAGCTATTTTACGACATCGAAAATGAAAGTAGGCTGCTTTCTTATTTTCTGGAAGAAAAGAATAGACTGAGCAGACTTCAGATACAATTTAAGAAACTGCGTAGAGAGTATATTCTATCGGCGAAGGCTTTGTTCAACTGTTTAGTGTGCAGTACGTCAATGTAGCTCGTCTGCAAGGCACTGGCAACAACTGTGGGGTGACGGGCCGGATGGTTTGTATTTTGAGCGTGTTCAAACCGGAGCTGGCTGAGTGGTTTAGGTCTCTCGTTGCCACTGAAAAGGGTGTGTTTATCTGTCCTTTGATGGATGTCATTGCACGAACGGTGCATCAAGGTGCTAAGCAGTTTTGACTTCTGGAGAAGATCAATGCATTAAGGTGAGTGCAAATAATTTATGACTGAAGCTTATTGTTGTTTGCTGTAGTCATCCCGAGTCAGCAATTTCCAACAGTCGCGTGACTCATCACTATTGAGTGATTCATGCCCCCTACCTTATCCCAGGCATGTGTTTACAACACACTTCCTCCATTTCATCCAAAGCCCGTCTAGAGACGGGCTTTGATTTCATGTCAGTCACTGCACGTCTCCCTTTGAGCAGATGGGGTGGATCCTCAAGCGAAAAGCTTTCGAAAACTCCGAAACATTGTTTGAAATCTTTTTCGGGTGAGTGCTCGTTCAGTTTCGTTGCTCCATCTGTCTGGAATTCGCTCCCTGCCAGTCTGCGAAGTCTCCCCATTCTGTCCGAGTTCAAGGCCCAACTCTTTAGACAGGCCTTTTCACAAACCTAGGCAGACCATTCCTGTGATAAAAGATTATGTGTATATACACGTGTATATAATTATTATGCCGTGCGGGAATGGTGTGCTAGGTGCTGAGTTTTTGTTCTGAAAAAAAGAAAAAGAAAAAAAGACTCGCGCTTTATGTCCATTATTATTATTATTATGGATGGATAGAAAGACAAACAAAATGTAACTGATTAATGATTTGGAAGCAGAGAGGAGAGGAAGGAGGAGAAGGAAGAAGAAAACGATTAACTGAACTCCAAAGTCCACTGTCATATAACATTTTTGTCTAGAAGGTATCCGCTGTTCCTGGAGTTGCTTAACTGTGCCAACGACTGTTTTATTATCATAAGTTTCATGATAATATATATAATCATTGCTTATACCTTTTTATGCTCTTTGTATTTGATTTGCAATCATGAGATGTTTCTATGGTCCATGTATTGCTGCATTGCATGTCTGGTTTGCACTGATTGTTCCAGGATGTGTGTATGTTTGCCTGCGCTTTGCTGTTGGCGTTGGTTCGTCTGGTGTGTGCATGTTTCACGTATTGATTCTGATGTCCATTCCTGTTTTGAATTGTGAAGTGCTTTGAGCCAGTCTAATTGGATTAGGTGCTGTATAAGAGTTACGTATTATTATTATTATACTTGCTATCACGAGCACTAGAGTCGCATAATAACAAGACTTCTTTCAAGTTTTCTTTTATAATCAGATAAGGCAAACAAAACTCACGCACCGCAGTGTTACCAGACTGAAGGGTAGCAGAGGTCAGAGACACCCCAACACCCACCTCCGGGAGTTTTTTCCATGATGTACACCCCCCCCCCCTCTCTGTGTCTCTGTCTATCTGTCTGTCTCTGTCTCTGTCTGTCTCTCTCTGTGTCTCTCTCGGTCTCTCTCTCTCTTCGTGTGTGTGTGTGTGTGTGTGTGTGTGTGTGTGTGTGTGTGTGTGTGTGTGTGTGTGTGTGTGTGTGTGTGCTGTCTGTCTGTCTGTCTGTCTGTCTGTCTGTCTTCTGTCTCTGTCTCTTCTCTCTCTCTCTCTCTCTCTCTCCTCTCTCTCCCTCCTCCCTCCTCCTCTCTCTCTCTCTCTGTCTATCTCTCTGTCTCTCTCTCTGTCTCTCTGTGACTGTCTGTCTGTCTCTCTCTTTTGGGAGGATGGGTGCGGTGGCGGTGGGGGAGGGGCGGGGGAGGGAGGGGGGGTGGGAGAGGTAAATCCGACAGTTTATTATCACTTTGGGCCACTGGCATTGCATAACCGGCCGTGCGTTTCACCCCCCCCCCCCCCCCCCCCCCCCCCCCCCCCCCCCCCCCCCCCCCTCCAAACCTCCCTTCCTCGTTGTCGTTTTGTGTGGGTTAGCATTTAACGTATCATCTTTTTCAGTACCTTCCATCGCAATGACCAACCTCCAGATGATCTAACGGCGCAGGTGTACGAAATAGACACTTGGCTGGCAGCGAATTTGTATTGAAAGAAGAACACTGCAATAGAAGACTATATCATTGGTAAAAGGCGTCCGCAGGCTGAAGCAGTTATTTTTCTTGATGGATGAGTGACTTTCAAGGCTTAATGATTGGCTTCAAGGAGCTTGACCAGCCACAGATCACTAGTTAAAGCTTACGAGAAGATATTTCAACAAAGGCGCTGGTGTATATTTATTATCGGTCCACAGCGCCGTGTCATTTTTGACATTCCAACTGTGATGATTTATTCGTCAAATTCCGTCAAAATCTCAGTGGTGCATCTCCAGGTCTCTTAGGCGGGGTTTATTGTAATCATGGCTTCTAATGACAGAATTGCGCCAGTCACGACCACTGACCAGACAGTGAACATATCACCGCAAAGCGGTATGGCGGTCACCACCGCATCATCTTCCTTTGACATGCTCAACCTCGCGGCATCTACTGCAGTTCAATCAGTCGACACAGGCGTTTCGACCCGGAGAACCAATGACCCGATGCAGTTTCCAACGCCGCTTGTAGCCGCTAATAACGGTCCCGCTTCCGTTACAGCAAGGGGCACTTCGGATTGCATTCTGACCGCAGGTCACACGTCTCAATCTTCTGTCGTCATGAGCAACATTCTGACTGCAGGTCACACATCCTCTGCCATCACTCTCAGTGCTGACAGGGCGACCCACGCACTGCCGTCACACGTTACCTCTTCCGTGGCGAATGCAGCTGGCCAGGCATCACAGACGCCTGTCGGTTCTACCATCGTAAACACCGTGAGCCAGGCGCCACCTTCCACTGTCGTCTCTCCGATGGCCGTCCTGTTCCCTGACAGCAAGGCGTGCAGATTGCAGTTCACCTTTTCTTGTCCGAGTGGACGTCAGACAGTGACGGACGACGAGGACGTGTTCGTGTCGCAGTTGGAGAAAGAGGGCGGACTGGAGAAGCTGAAGGAGCTGAACAAGACCTTCAAAATGACTGAAGTCACTGTTGACACGACGAAGCAGCTGATCCTCGTCAGCAAGAAAGGCCGCATATCCCTGGAGGGTGGGCGGAACTGGGTAGCTGACGTCAGGAAGAAGATACATGATGCATTCGGAAGTATCAAATCCGAAGTCATCCAAGGTGATGAGTTGTCAGCAAGTATTCGCAAGTCTGTCGAGAAAGAGTTCTCTAAGACTAAACTGTCCTGCCTTTTGAGTCACGACAAACGGAGTCTGCTGCTTTTGTCCAGTGATGCCCAAGACGTGGCGAAAGCCAAGGATTTTGTCGCTGCCAGACTTCAGACAGCCAGTGACACGCGACCCAAAGCGCCAATGGCTGGACCAGCCGCTCCAACCACACCAAACCCATCTGCTGTTTCTCCGTCGTCGAATCAGTCAGCGAGATCTACTCCCATTGACCGCACCATTGCACCACTTAATCCTGCTTCCGGCGTCTCTTCTCTTGGCGTGCATGCTGTCCATGCTGCTTCTGGACACAGCGACGACGCCAATCCAGTAATGTCTGTATCGTCTGCTGTTTTTCAGCAGACCACAGAGCAGCCCAGCCCTACAGTGGCTTCTGAACAACAGCGGAGTTCATCGCAGAGCACGCTGGCCTCCCCACCATCTGCAAGTCGGCCACCTCCGACCCCCTCTTGCGATACACGAAATAGGGGGTTACAAGCTATGCCAACTAGTGATGGAAGTGACACAGTGCTCATCTCGGATGCTGAAGCCAAACTGTTACAAAATGGATCAATTCTTCTTGAGTTCTTTCGTCAACTGATGGCCTGTCAGGTGATTACAGGTAACGACCAGATTTCTAAGGGAATAATCACTGTCACGCACGGCGATCCAGGAAAGGTGAAGAAAGTCATCGACAATATCATCGGTCAGATCACACTCCCCTGTGAAGAGAAAGACGAGGAAGTGCTCCCAAACCTCAAGGCACTTTCAGAGAAATTTCCTGAGCAGATTGAAGCGGTGTACGACAAAAATACCTCCAGCTACATCGTCGCTTTCTGCAGAGCGGTCCAGGCAGATGTGAAGGCCGTTCTTGACTCTCTAAAAACTATTGAGCAGCAGATACCACTGCCGTCATACAAAGCAGATTACGTGCGCCACAAACTGCTGATGATACAGCTCAGTATTCAGAGCAGTCTTCGTTCGCCAGTGAAGATTGACGTGAAGGGTGACTCCAACAACCAGCCTGTGCTTTTCGTTTCGGCTGACAGGGCAGGTTTCCCGACGGCTCAGAGGATGGTCAGAAAACTGCTCGACGACATTGAGGGGAAGGAAGAGGAGCTGGGCGCGGTGGTAGCGATGTACCTGCAGGGTGTGAGGGGGCGGAAGGACGTCCAGTCGCTGGAGAAGAAGTACAGCTGTCAGGTCGCTGTTTCGTCGCCTTGGCAACACGCGCTGTGGAAAGGAAGGACGGCAAGAGGTCACCAAGTGTTGGTGTGTGAGGGCAGCTTGGCGGTTACGGACTGTGAAGTCATCATGCTTCCGCTGTGTTATGGCCAGAGCGAGTGGCCTCCCCTGCACAAGCATATCCTTCAGCGAAGTGAGTGGTTTCAGAAAATGTTTCTGTAAACACACACACACACACACACACACACACACACACACACACACACACACACACAGAGATACAATGGGGCCATAAACGTACTTGCGACCCACACAGCCTAGTTAAAAAGTTTAATGACGTGAATTTTGAGAGAGAGAGAGAGAGAGAGAGAGAGAGAGAGAGAGAGAGAGAGAGAGAGAGAGAGAGAGTGTGTGTGTGTGTGTGTGTGTGTGTGTGTGTGTGTGTGTGTGTGGTGTGTGTGTGTGTGTACCACACACGAATAGATGCGCGCGTGCACCCATACAGTTACCTGAAACAATCAAAATAAACCCAACTACCAACATCTAGGGGGAAAGAATAAAACAATTTCAGACCCACTACTGCAAATCTACCAGATTCATCACGCCCACTAAAATATTAGAAATAACGTTACTACGTCAATCAAATTCGAAATATTTTATATGTAATACGCACCATATTATTGGTTCTTTCTCTGTGAGTGGATAAACATAATATTACGTGGTCGTTCAGGTTACCTAGATTCAGACTTCAGTGTCTACGCCAGAGAGGTGGGCCCCCCTCCCCAGCCACGCACCATGACGCTGCTGTGCAACACGGCAGCTGCCACCCAGGGCGACCGCGTCACGGCCTCACAGAGCATCCTCATCGTGTCCGTACCCCAGGCGGCTGACAAGGGGTTCAACACGCGGGTGGACGAGGCGTGTGAGGAGGTCTTTAGGAAGCTGAAGCCTGACGGCGCGACCAGCATCGCCATTCCCGTGATGCTGAGCGCTGAAGCTAACAACAGGAAGTGTCTGGACGCCTTGCTGCCGGCCGTGGTCAAGAACGTGCAGAAGCGGCACTGTGCCTGCACTGTGGTGCTGTGTCTCGATCCGCTCACCTCAGCCGAACGGGAGGAGCTGGTAAAGGCCTTGCGGGAGAGTCGACCGAACACACAGACTCCGGCAGGTGAGCGTTTGAGACTTTTTGCACTGACACCGGTTAACGCACGTACAACCATGTTTACTTCTTCTCACGCCTGCGCTGTACAGCCATCCAGTTTCTTTCTCCATTTCTCCTGTGTGCACATGGTGGTGAGATGCCGCGAGCGGAAGAAAATAAGATCCTTATGTTGAAAATGTACCGTTTCTCGTACTGTCTGCTGAAAATCAACGCATCAAAGTAGCGAGGAGAAAGAAAAAAAACTAGACCGTGAGTGCTGCCATTTTGTGCCCAGCAGTCTCTGTGTCAGTGACGTTATGAAGAAGGCTTGAGTGTATGGCAAAAGTTTCAAATACGTCACGAAACAACCTTTTTCTGCTCTTCTTTGGTAAAGAGCGAACCAATATGGCCGCACCCTGGGATCACACATTAGAAACAAGCAAAAAACAACAACTTTATTACGTAAATATTGACAGAACAAAAACAAAACAAAAAACAAATAAATTTAAAAAACAAAGGATGCAGGCAGATGAAATATTTTCACATTTTCTACGTTTTCAGGTCAACTTGTGTCTTCATCCCCTTTAATAACTTTGTCTTTACTTGTCCGAGTCCAGACTGCGCCATAGGAGGCCCCGGCCATGAACAACAATCGCTGATCACCAGCAAGCCTGCGGTCTTCCTATGTGGTCAGAGGGAGGATGTCACCACCGCCTTCAGCCAGGTCAGATTCTGCTTCCTTAAAATGTGCGCTAGTCTTGGATAATTACGATCCAATAAACATACTGATTAAAGACTAATAACACGTTTTCAGAACGACCAGAAGCATTTCTAACCGGCGCGACTGCATGCACGGCGTTAGCATTGTTGCAGGTGTGTGTTTCTGGAGAGATAAAGATGTTCTCGAAGCCACTACCATCGCAGAGTCCAGGCGAGATCAAGAGGAGGGAGGAGAGCTGGACTCTCACGAAGAAGTTAAACGCTTTTGCGGGTCCAGGCGAGATCAAGAGGAGGGAGGTGGTGCTGGACCATCAAGTTAGCCCAGAAGAGATCAAGAGTAGGGAGGTGGAACTGGGCTTGAAAGTTGGACTTCTTTTGCTTCAGTTGTTTCCCAGCAGCGGAGCTACGAACATTGTCTTTGTGACTCTGTTCTGCATAGCAGCTGGGACAGCAACTGCGTAGTACAGTAGTTGCTGCGCGATGCCGAGCGCACACTGCCTTAACATTCTGTTGTTCTGGCGGCGGTCCACGGCATCCTTGGTCCTCCGGGTTGGCGCCTGTTTCGAGTCTTCACTCTGTCCCCTTCCCCCCATGTCCCCGTCCCTATTAAGCCTCCTCGCCTCTGTGGACGTTAAACAAAATTATTCACTGCCATCCGATGGCATGTTTCAGATCCAGCAGGTGAAGGTGCCAGAGGAGTTCAGGCGCCACGCCTCACGCTTACTGCACTTCCTGCAGGAGCAGTCTGCACATCCACACAGCCAGAGTGTCAAGAGTGGAGACTCTACGCACCCGACGAGCTTCCCGAGCGATCAGCCCGCATTTCAACAGGGCCAGGGTGCAGGAGGTGGACACGGCCTCAGTTTGGTAGGTCCTGAGATGTCACGACACTTGCTGTCACACTCACACATGCACGTCTCTCTCCCCCTCTCTCTGTAAGTGTTGTATCTGGCTTTTTTTTTTTCAGTTCAGAGAGAGAGAGAGAGAGAGAGAGAGAGAGAGAGAGAGAGAGAGTGTGTATGTGTGTGTGTGTGTGTGTGTGTGTGTGTGTGTGTGTGTGTGCGCGTGTTGAAACTATAACATGTGTGCGTGTGTGTGTGTGTGTGTGTGTGTGGTGTGTGTGGTGTGTGTGTGTGTGTGTGTGTGTGTGTGTGTGTGTGTGTGTGTGTGTGTGTGTGTGTGTGTGTGTGTGTGTGTGTGTGTGTTTAAAATATAAAGCCATACATCTAAACTTTATAATAGTTTTACACTTCTTGGAGTTTTACAAATTTCTCATTTTACGTGAATTGGTGAGAATATTTTTGACTTCAGCTTTTCTGTACCATTCTCCTATTTATCCTGTTCGCCAAGTGCATCGATTGTGTGTGGTTGTTCACATGCAGTTAGGCTGTTGTATGCAAGTGTCCCGCCAATGACCAAATCTCCCGAAATTCACGAGTGCAGGCACACACAATTAGTCACAATTAGTCACGCATGCACACTCACACATGGACGTGCTCCTCTCTGTCTGTCTGTCTGTCTGTCTCTGTCTGTCTGTCTGTCTTTCTGTCTGTCTGACTCTCTCTCTCTCTCACACACACACACACGCACGCACGCACGCACGCACGCACGCACACTTGTAGAAAAGGAGACCGTAAGAGTTACAGACCACATTTCCCAATGGTATCAGTCTATTGACCACGATGTTCTTAATCCGATTGTAACAGAACCGCAAACATAGGCATAGATGCCTACCTTTTCTGCATCAGCGTGTGTTTACTAATACCGATTCCTCTCGTAATAAACAGGCCACAGAAGGATCTCCGACAGGTCTGATGAAACAGGCACCACCGAGCTCTTCCACATCTGACTCGTCTAGTGTCACGTCATCTCTGTCGGACCGTGGCTTGCTGACGGTCAGTTCCCCAACCCAAACAGGAGTTAAGGATGAACTTACGACGACTAAGGAATCAACACAGGGATCTAAAAAAGCCCAAGAGGACCGACCAGCACCTCCAGCTTCACAGCAGCCTGGACCAAGTGGAGGTTGTGCAGGCTTTACTTACATTGTAATCAGGTCCAGAATCACCGTGCACGTGTACAAGGCCGACATCACCAGACTGTCCGTGGACGCCATCGCCAACGCTTGCAACGAGTATCTGATTCACGGAGGAGGCGTGGCTTACGCCATTGCCAGAGCCGCCGGCTACTCCTTGGAGGACGAAGGTCAAGACTTCATCCGGAAACACGGGCCACTGAAGACGACAGAGGTGGCGGTCACCACGGGAGGGTCGCTGCCCTGTAAGAAAGTGCTACACGCCGTGGGACCTCGCTGGTATGACTACACGGACAAGGGAATGTGTCAGCAACATCTGGTTGATACCGTCTACAACTGTCTGCTGAAAGCGGAAAGTCAGGGGTTCACTTCGATCGCCTTGCCTTCGATTAGCTCAGGTGTGGTGAGCACACAGTTCGAGTTTGGTAAACACGCACGCACGCACGCACGCACGCACGCACGCGCACGCACGCACGCACACGCACACACACACACACACACACACACACACTCACACACACACACACACACACACACCACGCGCACGCGCGCGCGCACACACATACTCACTCACACACACACACATTCTCTCTCTCTCTCTCTCTCTCTCACATACCACACATGGCGTGCGCGCGCGCGCGCGTACACACACCCACCACGCGCACGGCATTCGCACGCACGCGCGCACACACACACACACAACACAACACAATACAACACAACACAACACAACACAACACCACACACACACACACACACACACACACACACACACATTAGTTCGCAGGTGTGTGTAGGGTGCCGAACACAGTATGGTGTCACTGTCGCATCTATTTATCGCTGACAATCCTGTTCGAAGTTCCCCAGCCCTCATCCACCCTCAACAGACCGGAGCACAGCAAAGTACCTTTCAGAAGGTCAGAAAGGCCCGGCCAACACTGGGTATGTACCGTGGGTGACGTCGAAGATATTTATTTTATTTTATTGTCAACAGCTATTTTCGGAGTGCCCCAGAAGATCTGCGCAGAGAGTTACTGGTCAGCAGTTCAAAAGTTTGAAGATCTGCGTGGGGGCAGCACTTGCCTCAAAGAAATTCAATTTGTTGACGTCAGCGATGCCATGGTCACCGTCATCCAACAGACGTTCATAGCAAAATTGAACACAACCACAGAACAACAGATAGCAACAACACGCAACAAGGTAAGTAACAGACATCTTTCTGTTGTGAAATCTCGCTGTGGGGTTCCACAGAAGCAGAAATAAGGTCCCATCTGCCGAGGACCCAAAATATCAACAGATTATCTCTTCACAGCCTGTACTAGGTCAGAATATAGCTTTGCATGCTTCTCCTACTGTCATGAATTCTGCCTTTCTAAGTTCTAGCTTCCCGTGGGGATTGTGTCAGAGCCGTGATTTGGTCAGTTTGTTGTGAATTGCTGAATTACGCTGTGCCCTTGTATTTTCTGTGTTCCGAGGATGGGCAGGAGGATCTTGGGACAAATCCTTTCAGTATATGGGACCTGTCGTTTGGAACATCCTTCTCTCTGTGTCAGGCATGCCTTCACTCTCTTTTCTCAAGACAAAGCTGAAAACCAACCTCTTCTCTTCTGCATACTGTTTTGTCGGTTTCTTCTGGTTGTTGTTGTTGTTTTCTGTTTGTTTGTATTCCCCAACCAATTCCATTGCTAGCTATGCATTTATTTGCGGACTGTGTGTGTGTGTCAGCAACAGGGGTCCTCAACTTCGTAACGAACACAGACTAATAATAGTTTCATGATATTCACCTTCTTCCTTCGAAGTCGAAACTATAATTTGTAAATATGTATCGTGAGCATGTTATATGTTCGAGAAAAGAACAGTATTCCCCCCCCCCTACCCCCCCACCCCCCGCCCCCTCCCCGCCCCCACCACATTCTCTGTCTCTTTGTCTCACAAATGTGAAAACTAGCTTCAGACTCAGCCTGACAAATTCTAATAAAGATCTGCCCTTGGCAGCAGTCAGGACCACGTGCACAGTCAACATTCAGCACCAACAAAGGACTCAAGGTGCACGTGTACAAGGCCGACATCACCAAACTGTCCGTGGACGCCATCGCCAACGCTTCCAACGAGCAGCTGGCTCACGGAGGAGGCGTGGCTTACGCCATTGCCAGAGCCGCCGGCTTCTCCTTGGAGGACGAAGGTCAAGACTTCATCCGGAAACACGGGCCACTGAAGACGACAGAGGTGGCGGTCACCACGGGAGGGTCGCTGCCCTGTAAGAAAGTGCTACACGCCGTGGGACCTCGCTGGTATGATTACACGGACAAGGGAATGTGTCAGCAACATCTGGTTGATACCGTCTGCAACTGTCTGCTGAAAGCGGAAAGTCTGGGGTTCACTTCGATCGCCTTGCCTTCGATTAGCTCAGGTGTGGTGAGCACACAGTTCGAGTTTGGTAAACACGCACGCACGCACGAACGCACGCACGCACGCACTCATGCACACACACACACACACACACACACACACACACACACACACGCACGCGCGCGCTCGATAACTCACTCACTCACTCACACACACACACACACACACACACACACACACACACACACACACACACGCGTTCTCTCTCTCTCTCTCTCTCTCTCTCTCTCACACACACACACCACACACACACACACACACACACACACACACATCAGTCCGCAGGTGTGTGTAGGGTGCCGGAAACAGCAATAAATAAATAAGTATGGTCTCATTGTTTCATCTGTCTATCGCTGACAACGATATTCGAAGCCATTCCCAATAGACCGGAGTACAGCAAGTTACTATCAGAAGGCCAAAAATGCCCAGCCAACACTGGGTATGTACGGTGGGTATATGTGGGTTATGTCTAAGAACTGGTTTCATTGTCAACAGCTATTTTCGGAGTGCCCAAGCAGATCTGTGCAGAGAGTTACCTGTCGGCAGTTCAGAAGTTTGACGATCAGCGAGGGGGCAGCACTTGTCTCAAAGAGGTTTACTTCGTTGACGTCAGCGATGCCATGGTCACCGTCATCCAACAGACGTTCATAGCAAAATGGAGCACATATGTCTGGACAACGGATAGCAGCAACACACAACAAGGTCAGCAACAGACATCTTTCTGGTGTGAAATCTCGCGGAGGGGTACCTCGGACTCAGAAATAATGTACCGTCTGTTTAGGACCCAGAATATCAACAGTTAATCTCTTCACAGTCTGGGGTAGGTCAGAATAGGGCCTATAGCTTTGCTTGCTTGGGGTAGGTCAGAATATAGCTTTGCATGCTTCTCCTACTGTCATGAATTCTGCTTTCTAAATTCTAGCTTCCCGTGGGGATTGTGTCGCAGATGTGAGTTGGTCAGTTCATTGTGAATTGATGAATTACGCTTTGCCCTCGTACTTTCCGTGTTCTAAGGATGGGCAGGAGGACCATGTGTGTATGTGTGTGTGTGTGTGTGTGTGTGTGAGTGTGTGTGTGTGTGTGTGTGTGTGTGTGTGTGTGTGTGTGTGTGTGTGTGTGTGTGTGTGTGTGTGTGTGTGTGTGTGTGTGTGTGTGTGTGTGTGTGTGTATGTGTGTGTGTGTGTGTGTGCTCACTGTCTTTTCAAAACATTTTTTAAAATTTGTCAACAGCTATTTCCGGAGTGCCCCAGCAGCTCTGTGCAGAGTTGCTGGCCAGCAGTTCAGACGTTTGAAGATCAGCGTGGGGGCAGCACTTGTCTCAAAGAGATTCAATTCGTTGACGTCAGCGATGACAGGGTCACCACCATCCAAAGCACTTTCTACAGCCTGTGGAAAAGAATGTATACAACACGAGTTAGTAATGATAACGTTGCGTATATTCAGACATTACCAATTTTGTAACTCCGAACCTTTGATAGCTTTGCGGGCAAAAAACTGGCGTAAGTTTTTTTTCTTTTTTTCTCCGTGTTTTATTCCAGTTTTTGAGCAACGTACAGCAATACTGTGATAGTGAATACAATAAACTAAGTAGTCGCAAGCAAAAATAGTTCATAAACATAACAAAACTCAACTGTATTGGGGGGAAAATAGGAGAGAGAGAGGGAGACAGAGAGACACACACACACGCACACGCACGCACACACACACACACACACACACACACACACACACACACACACACACACACACACACACACACACACGCACGCAACAACAACAACAATAACAACAATCCTGCAAAAAAAAAATTTTTTTTTTTTACATAGTACGTGCATGCGAACAATGTATAAATGCATGGATGTCTATTTTCTTCTTCTTGTTCATTGTTGCTATTGGTGTAGAGACAGGAGTGTAGTATACAGAATTAAATCAGGCCGGTTTTCAAGAGTAGGCCAGATCAGTCTCTGATGCTCAGATGCATGCAGTTGAAGTTCTGGGCTTCGTTGGTAGCTGTCGTGGATTTATTTCGGTTCCGGGTAGCTCACAGGATATAACAATATATGTTGACCCGTCATACAGGCCCTCTAGGATGTTGTGGGCTCAGCTACGGTGACATACATCCGGCCACGGTGGCACTGCAGGGGTATAAAAGAAGTACGAATTCATTCTTCAGGATGCCCGTCCCTAATAAGCCTTATGGTTTCTGTGGACGTTAAGCACCATGTTTACATTCTTTAGGATTTTCGGTGAGCCGGTTTGGCCTAGCGGTAAGGCGTTAGGCTGGTAAGCAGAAGGACCTCGGTTCGAATCTGCTTCAAAAGTTGAGGTCTGTGGACGCTGTCTTGTGACTTTGTCCCTCACAATTATGAAACATTAAAATGGCTCTCATCGCTGCCAATCTTAATGCAGAAGTCATTCTGGTGGTGACAGCCGCGTAGCGATAGGTATGTAATCTCCCTCTGCCCCCATCTCCATACCCCCCCCCCCCCCCCCACCCTTCTCCCCGTCCCTAATAAGCCTCATGGTTTCTGTGGACGTTAAGCACCATGCTTACTTACTTACTTCTTCAGGATTTCAGAGTCCAGGCGAGATCAAGAGGAGGGAGGTGGAGCTGGACCCTCAAGTTAGCCCAGAAGAGATCATGAGCATGGAGGTGGAGCTGGGCTGCGAAAGTTGGACTTCTTTCGCTTCGGGTTGTTCCGGCCTCAACAGCAGTTGTGACTGCCCAGTACGGCGGTTGAAACAGCGATAGACGATCTTCGGAAATCCAAGGCTCGGACTGCACTCCCTACAGGCATGGCCTGTATATATCAGTCCATGCCTGCAGGTGTAGCGCAGAGTAGGCACGCTTTTGTTGGGGGTACAGTGAGCATGTGGGGAAGATGACGGATACCCGTAAACAAAAGGCAGAAAAGGCATCAGAAATGCCGATCAAGCGCTCACTGTTCGCGGGGAACATGCAGATCGGATACTAGGTTCCCCCAGCTGGTAGTCTAGTATAAATTATAATACGTCCATGCCTGAATATCTAAAACTGTCGCAAATCGGCTCTTCTCCGCTGCCGCCTCCATTCAGGGAACTTCACTCTCCAGGAGTAAGAAAACACTGTCAAATTATCTTCGCCTGTTATTTCCGGAAATCGTCTATTGCGCGGTGCACTAGTCGCTGCGCAATAGACCATTCCCACGAGCGAGGCGTGAGTTTGGTACGAGTATCGCCCCTTTCCGACTGGTACGTCGTTCAACAGAGGCGAGTGCACGGTCATTTCACTCGACGAACATTAATTTTTAGATTTAAAAGTATGGGTGAATAAAAATGGACAGCTGGTCAGGGGCATAAAGGCATAACTTGTCCGTTGTAATCTATCATACTTTATTTTCCCACAATGAGGAGCAATTCCATTAGACGGGCTTCAAAAGGGAGAAAGAAAAAAAAAAGACTGAAGAAAGAACTCGAACTTGAAAACTTTATTTTACAAGGACTAGTTTAGGTTCAGTCAAAAAGCTAACAACTAGTCCTTACTAAGCTACTGATGAGTAAATATGAAATTATAGGCATCATTTAGAGAGAGAGAGAGAGAGAGAGGAGAGAGAGAGAGAGAGAGAGAGAGAGTAAATAATGTTTTATATATATATATATATATATATATATATATATATATATATATATATATATATATATATATATACAAGGAAACCAACAAAGAAAGAAAACATAGAAGTAAATGTAAATAAAAATACTGATGAAAATGAAATATATAAAATAAGAGAGAGAGAGAGAGAGAGAGAGAGAGAGAGAGAGAGAGAGAGAGAGAATAGACAAAAGTATAAAGACACAGGTCAACAGGCATATTCACACTAAACACACAGGTAAACAGCTGCTGTACTCATGCTAAACACACACAGAAACAGGCATAACTCATAATAGTTGTAGCAACAACCAAGTATTACACATAAATGCAGCACTGAAGACCTTGCTGCCCCACCCTAACTAATGATACAATTTGATCAAATCAATTCACATCCCAAGTATAATTTAATAACTAAGACTACATTTAAAATCATATGTTTATTTGTAAAATTAGCCACGCACGCACACACACACTGTCAGACTCGAGTTATGAGTCTTTTGAATGTGATCCTAAGCTGCTTGACTAGTGATTCCTTCAAAGACAGTGAGCACAGCTACTCAAGTAAGTAAGTAAGTTGGTGTTTTATGCCCAATCAACCGGTACGGTTATATCAGGGCGATACAGCTACTCAAAGAAGAGTGGAAAATGTTCAACTTACAATGAATAAGTGACATAAATAATCACACATGACTACCAGCGTTGACAAATTAATTCATAAAGTTAATTCATCAACAGCCAACCTAACCTGCATTTTAACAAATGGCATTGCCTATCAGTTTGTCTACATAAATTCTCATGAAGGATGAATATGTACACTGTACAATGTCAGAGAACACTGCTACTCTACTAGATGAACCTTTAGTTCTTGTCCCATTTATTTTGAAATTATGTATGGCAATATTTTTCTGCTTCTGCATTCAGTTTTGTAAGTTACAAGCCAGGGACTTGAACTGTTTACTAGAAATACAAGTACCCAGACACTGAAATAGTTTGCAATACACTTCTCATGATGACTGATCCAATTAAACATCTGAACAAAGTGAGTGGAAGGAAAAAAATTCTCATAACACTGAGCCGGAGAGAGGGAGGTGAGGAGGAGAGGGAGATTTGTACAATTTGCAATTTCTTCACCTTCACATTATTATAGACTTATAAAGATGTATATCAACACTTTGAATGTATGGACTACTTATGATAAGTTTAATTCAGTTAGTAATATTAATAATAAAGATATAAAATGGGTGTGTAGAGTGGTTTACAACACACACACACACACACACACACACACACACACACACACACACACACACACACACCACACACACACACACACACACACACACACACACACACACACACACACACACAGTTAAGTGATAAAGAAAATGAAGAGATTGAGCAAGAGGTTTAAAAAATAGTTTTTGAGCAGGTGTTTTATGAGGACAGTTTTAATAGAGGAACCAGAATCAGTTCAAGTCAATCTCTTTATTTGCTTATTTAACAAAACTTTTCATAAATGGTAATAAAAATCAAGTAGACATTTAATGATTTATTCACAGTTACTTGTCAGTGTTATTTTCCTCTCAGAACACAGAAGCACACATATGAATGAAACTGAAAAGTAAATATCATTTTAAAAAAATGTCAAACTACAAAACTACATCAATCACTGTGTGAGGACTGCATTTTGTAAATTGCATTTTTTTTTTTTAAAGCACAATGCATGCATGCAGCTTGTGTGTGTGTGAGTATGTGTGTTGTTTTAATTGTTGTACTCTTAATCTGTGGCTGTATTTATTTGTACATTAATTTTTAAAATAAGTAGAATGCATACATACTGGTTGTGTGTATATATGTGTGTGGGAGGGGGAGGGTATGGGGCGGGTTGGGGAGGTGTTGTTATGTGTGTTCATAAGCGAGAGAAAGAGATAGATGTATGGGTGTGCGTGTGTCTTAATAGCTGTATTTTTAATCTGTGTCTAAACTGACTTGCATATTTTAGCAGAGTGTATGTGATACATATATATATATATATAGTAATACTAATAGTGTACGTGTGTGAGTGTAATCAATAGTTAATGCACTAGGCCTACACTATTTGTTATAATTTATGTTTGTTTATTTTGCTTGTGGCCATAATTTGAATTTCCTGTGTTTACAGAAGACAGATGAATATTCTTGATTCTTAAAAAGCAGTATATGTATAGATATAAATTGTATATTGCTGTAATGTACACTGTTGTGATTCAGACCTCTTTTAAGTTTAAAGACATTTTGATAATTTGACTGAATTTAAAAAAAAATGAAGTGAGAAGCCAAAAGGTAAAACTCAGGCCACATTCCTTACACTAAGCTAGTAAGCAGCAGTGGGTGTAATATGAAAAGCTATATTCTGAACTACTCCAGGCTTTTTAGACAAAAAATTATTAACTGTGGTGCTTGTCAGTGGAAAGCAAATGTCATCAACACCACTGTCTCACTGTTTACAATCTGCCATATAAAGGCACAAACACACTCAAACACAGTTGGCATACATGCACCAACAGGAGACTTTGGTCAGGAATGAAAAATTAAAGATTACAAAATAAATTAAACGCACACTACTGATGGGGTTAGGGCTAGGATTTGGCCGCATGTCTCATTGTCTGTAGTGTAGAAACAGTAATGATAGCACATAGGCTTGGTGATTTTGTTGTGAATCCTCTTTAAATATACACCCCCACCCCAATTTTTAAGCATCAGGATACTGAAAGAAACTGTTCGAAATAAAGAAAATAAAATAGTTTTAAACAAAGCTGTGCGGATTATAGTGGCAAGCAGGCTGTCACTTTTTCGATCAGTTTCACTGAGCGGCGACCGCAGTTTCTTGTCGGCAGTTAATCTGTGCAACTTTAATTCACGTCCCTCCACCTCCTTTCCTTTGTAGTTCAAACAGCACACACAGTATCGTTCCCCATGGTAGTTATTTTTTAGTATTGCGGTTGATCGAAACTGCCTTCGCTCAGGCGACACCCAGTAGGCCTAACACAGCCGCCGGAACGTCCCAGTCAACAAACTTCCGCCTTACGCAGGGGCAGAGCACTCTAAAATTTCCTCTCATGGGAATGGTCTATGGCGAGGGGACACTTCCATTGTTCTGGCGGCGGTCCACGGTCTCTCCGGTCTTTTTCGGGCGGTATCCGCGGTCGAGCCTTCACTCTCTCGCCCTCTTCCCCCCCCCCTCCTGTCCTCGTCCTTAATAAGCACCCTCGCTTCTGTGGACGTAAAGCAAAATGGTCCTTCTTCAAGATTTCAGAGTCCAGGCGAGATCAAGAGGAAGGAGGTGGAACTGGGCTTTCATAGAGAGTCGGACAATCATTTGCTTCAGTTGTTCCTCAGCAGTTGCTTCTCGGACACCGTCTTTGTGACTTTACTCTGCAGAGCATGTTGAAATAGCTGTCAACGAAGTACACAAGTTGCTTTGTACTGGCGGGGTCAACGCTTTAACATTGTTGTTCTGGCGGTGGCTGACAGTCTTTGCGGGTCGGAGCGCGCGGATGAGCTATTCATGTTCCGCCTCCCCCCCCCCCCCCCCCTCCCCGCCCCCCGTTCCCGTCCCTAATAAGCCTTTTGGTTTCTGTGGACGTTAAGCACCATATTTACTTACTTCTTCAGGAGAGCTGCTTCTCAGTCCGGTCAGTTCGGAAAAGTTGAAGGATTTAACCTACGCACAACTCCTCTGCCCCCCACCCCCCACCCCCCTTCCCACCCCCACTCCCCACCCCCTCCCCACCCCCGGCTATGGAACTGTCGGTGCTCAATTTTCTTAAAATCATTTCCGGATGTGGGTTAGATAGCGCTTTAATAACCAGGATCATTTTTCGGACCCGCCAACAATTTAAATATTTGTGGACATCTTTGGACAATGTCTGGACATCACTGGACATCTCTGAACTTCGCAGGACATAGAGTATATCTTTGGACCTTCGAGAATTTAGCATATTCTCGGACTGGGGTCGGTAAATAGTAGCCTTCTTTAAGGCTTAGAAACGCTGCCCGATTTTTGCAAAGCGATCAAACTAAGAACATTATTTCAAAGGCTATATCTGTATACTCTTATTGTTTTGCTGCATAGACAAGCCTTGCAGTAAGGAAACATTGTAATATACGTTTAGTGAAAAGAACCTGTACTATGTATGCTGTTGTGTTTTTGTTTGTGTGTGTGTGTGTGTGTGTGTGTGTGTGTGTGTGTGTGTGTGTGTGTGTGTGTGTGTGTGTGTGTGTGTGTGCAAAAACTCATGTGACTTTTATTTTGAAGACAAAGAATTAAACTAATTTTCATTCGTTTGCTTGATCCACACTTGTACGTCTTGTGATTGTACATGTCTGTTTGCCGTCTTGACAGGTACGCTTGTATACTTCATATAGGCTATTACCATCCACAAGTGCACATGGACAGTTACAATTATTGAAGCTAATGCTCGGCTTCACTGACTTCACTTTTAAACCACTAGGAAAACTGACAGAAACATAGGCCTATAAACATGCATAAAGTCTGAACGCCTTCACAAGTCCGCATTACGTCGCGTACTGATATTGTGAGACGAACTCTTTGATGAGCATTTATCCGAAGTGAGAAAACACAACTCACTGCTCAAATTAGCATCATGTCGTGCCACTCCAGAGCAAGTAAAAGAAGAAGAAAAGATTTCACTCTACCGCTAGGTCAGTCAGAGTGCACACACACACACACACACACACACACACACACACACACACACACACACACACACACACACACACACACACACACCTCCCGGTGGGACTCACACTCGTGCGTTTGGATCAGATAAAAAGAACATTGCAGTTGTTGTTCATTAAAACGATAACAACAACTGCGAGCAAGTGCACTTTGTCGGCTACAGGTTTTCACGTTAATCTCACCCCAGTTATTATATCCTTGCAATCTCAGGACTGTAGTGTCAGTAAACCGAGAACCAGAGCAGACGACGCTTTTGTGTAGCTTTTTTTGTGCTCGACGTGTAGCGTGACGTCACCACAGACATTGAAGATATTATTCAGTGTCTGTGGTGACGTCACACTGCTGACTTTGGATAGCCTGGTGAGCGCCTGACTGAAATCTGTTTTTCACCTATCATATTTTTACCATCTGTTGCTTGTAACCCACTCCACTATATTGTGCACTAATCCATGTATGATAAAACTTTGTATCCTAGTGTTTCTCTGTACTGTTTAATTATACAGGGTCCAGGCGAGATCAAGAGGAGGGAGGTGGTGCTGGACCCTCAAGTTAGCCTAGAAGGGATCATGAGCAGGGAGGTGGAGCTGGGCTGTGAAAGTTGGACCTTTTTTGCTTTAAGTTGTTACTCAACCGTGGTGCAATGGACATTGTCCTTGTGACTCTGCCCAGCACTGCAGTTGAGACAGCAATTGCGCAGTGCACAAGTCGCTGGGCAATGGCGAGGGGACACCGCCTTAACACTTCCATTGTTCTGGCGGCGGTCCACGTCCTCCTCGGTCTTCCGGGTCGGTGCGCGCGGTCGAGCCTTCACTCTCTCTTCACTGCCTGCCCCCCTTGCCCCCGTCCCTAATAAGCATCCTTGCTTCTGTGGACGTAAAGCAAAATGTTTATGAGTACATTTTTCAGAGCTCAGGAGCTGTGTGAAAGTCGAGGTGGCCTTCCTGGGCTCCAGTTCCTAATAAGCCTATGGTTTCTGTGGACGTAAAGCAACACTTCAACAACAACGAGTACATTGGGTGTGTGTGTGTGTGTGTGTGTGTGTGTGTGTGTGTGTGTGTGTGTGTGTGTGTGTGTGGTGTGTGTGTGTGTGGGTGTGTGTGTGTGTGTGTGTGTGTGTGTGTGTGTGTGTGTGTGTGTGTGTGTTGGAATATTATCTGCTGAACAAATAAAGTCTGATCGCTGTACGCTGAATCTGCTGTAGTTTCTTCGTTGCTTGACTGCATCCTCCATTGCCTGTCGCACCTCGTCTTCTATACACCCCATCACACAATAATAAACAGACTGAAATAGCTTTGATTTAATAGCTAGGCTGCATTTATAATGCGTCCAAACTTACTACGGCTACGAAAAGCGGCAGTTATTAGTTCGGTGTCGCACAGAGGTCACTTAGTAACAACCGGTTGTGTTTCACACACACACACACACACACACACACGCACGCACGCACGCACGCACGCACGCACGCACGCACGCACGCACGCACAAACACGCACACACACACACACACACACACGCACAGAGAGAGAGAGAGAGAGAGAGAGAGAGAGAGAGAGAGAGAGAGACACACACACACACACACACACACACACACACACATACGCCGTGCGTGGCCAAGCACACACACATATACATACATGTGCCACACTCACTACACACACACACACACACACACACACACACACACACACACACACACACACACACACACACACGCACGCACACATAAAGACAGACAGACAGAGAGCGTCAAGTATGATAGGCGTAGCCGGTTCCTGTTCGGCAGGCGAAGAGCTTCGCCGTAATCAACGTGCCAGTCTACATTTGCACTCCGCCACTGGCTGGTCGGCCGTACCACTAATGCTGACGATCACTCGGCGAAGAGGAACCGCAATATAAAAGAAATCCGCGGAACGCGCTGCCGTCGGGACTGGCACGCCGGCTCACAGTGCCGGCACGGGAGCTGCTGAGTCGGGAAGACATTACAGAGCCCATCGCTCACAGACACAGCGCATCCAAGGGAGAGAACTAACACGGTGTTGCAGGCCCAGAGCGTGTCAGTCACTAGGACACGAGCCAGATGACACTGCCGCCTGAAACATTACCCGTCATTAGCGCACCTAGGGTATTCTCAGTAACGTCCTACAAGGCACCAGCATTTCTGTGACAAAGAAGAAGGAAATAGACCGTACCGATCAGTTTGCCTTCATTTCTCTTGCATTGTGCCGCATTTAGCACTGAGTTCAATCAGTGGTTGACTGGGCGTAAAACACCAAGTTACTTACTTGCACAGAATCTGCCGTGAGATTGTGTCCGTTTGCCTTCACTTCATTTCTCTTTCATTGTGCCGTATTTTGCACTGAGTTCAATCAGTGGTTGACTGGGCGTAAAACACCAAGTTACTTACTTGCACAGAATCTGCCGTGAGACTGTGTCCGTTTGCCTTCACTTCATTTCTCTTTCATTGTGCCGTATTTTGCACTGAGTTCAGTGGTTGACTGGGCGTAAAACACCAAGTTACTTACTTGCACAGTCTGCCGTGAGACTGTGTCCGTTTGCCTTCACTTCATTTCTCTTTCACTGTGCCGTCTTTTGCACTGAGTTCAATCAGTGGTTGACTGGGCGTAAAACACCAAATTACTTGCACACAGTCTGCCGTGAGACTGTGTCCGTTTGCCTTCATTTCTCTTTCACTGTGCCGTCTTTTGCGGGTTTGCCGATGACACACAGTAACTGCAGCCCAGTGGAGTCAGTGAGTCTGACCGCGTGGACCTGTCATTTGCAGCACGGCCATTAACAGCCACTAGCTGCCGTACCGCAGCTCTGCCTGCCGCAGCCGTCAAGCTGTCCAAGTCCATGGACCTACATATACGTACGTCCTTGGTGCAGTCACTGTGATTGAAGAACCGTGAGCAGTTCTGTGATCGACATCCAGCGGTTGGTTCAAGGTAAGTTTTCGCAAAGCTGTTTGCCTTTTGTTTTTGTTTTCTCTTTCACTGCCATGAAAATGACTAATAACAGTGTAGTCGAAATTTTTATGACTTTTCTCTTTTTGTTTGTTTGTTTGCTTGTTTTGTTTGTTTCTTTGTTTCTTTCTTTTTTCTTTTCTTTTCTTTTTGGCATTAGCATGTGCAAGGATTTATTCTGGATCAAAACGCACATTATTGAAAGTGATTTGTTACAGGACTGGAAAATATAATATTTGCAGGCGTGTGCATGCACTTTTTATCGCGGAAATTTCAGTTACAGGCTGGAGCAGTGAAGGGGTTAAACTTACTGAGGAGCTGGGATAGTTCAGTAGCGGTAGAACGCCTCACTCGTGATCGAAAGGTGTCAGGTTCGAGCGGCGGGAGATTTTTGTTGTTTTTGCTTCTCCCGGGGTCAGCTTTCTGTGCTGACTCGATCATTCAGAGTCGCATACAACCAGAGCGCAGTCAGTCTGTTCGGAGGTAGAGAATAGTGCTATGGTTTTCACTGCCGTGAAGCGCTCTTACGACTGACATTTGACTCCACTGATATGCCTTGAAACTAACACAAAACTCCAATAGGCCTTTAGACTAACATAAAACTCCTATATGCCTTTAGACTAACATAACTTGAAACTCCACTAAATAGGCCTTTAGACTAACATAAAACTCCAAAAGTCCTATAGACTAACACAAAGCGCCTATAGGCCTTTAGACTAACACAAAACTCCAATAGGCCTTCAGACTAACATAAAACTCCAATAGGCCTTTAGATTAACACAAAACTCCAACAGGCCTTTACACTAACATAAAACTCCAATAAGCTTTTAGACTAACACAAAACTCCAAAAGGCCTTTAGACTAACGCAAAGCTCCTATAGGCCCTCAGACTAACATAAAACTCCAATAGGCCTTCAGACTGACACAAAACTCCAATAGGCCTTGAAACTAACACAAAACTCCAACAGGCCTTTAGACTAACATAAAACTCAAATAGGCGTTTAGACTAACACAAAACTCCTACAGGCCTTTAGACTAACACAAAACTCTAATAAGCTTTTAGACTAACACGAAACTCCAAAAGGCCTTTAGACTAACACAAAACTCCAAAAGGCCTTTAGACTAACATAAAACTCCAGTAGGCCTTCAGACTGATACAAAATTCCAATAGGCCTTGAAACTAACACAAAACTCCAACAGGCCTTTAGACTAACATAAAACTCAAATAGGCGTTTAGACTAACACAAAATTCTTATAGACCTTTAGACTAACACAAAACCCCAATAAGCTTTTAGACAAACACAAACCTCCATTAGGCCTTTAGACTAACACAAAACTCCAATAGACCTTTAGACTAACACAAAACTCCAATATGCTTTTAGACTAACACAAAACTCCAAAAGGCCTTAAACTAACACAAAACCCCAAAAGGGCCCTTTAACTAACATAAAACTCCAATGGCCCTTTAGACTAAACAAAACTCCAATGGGCCTTTTAAACTAACAAAAAACTCCAAAACCCTTTTAGACTAACAAAAACTCCAATGGGCCCTTTAGACTAACACAAAACTCCTATAGTCCTTTAGACTAACACAAACTCCAATAAGCTTTTAGACTAACACAAAACTCCTATAGGCCTTTAGACTAACACAAAACTCCTATAGGCCTTTAGACTAACACAAAACTCCAATAAACTTTTAGACTAACACAAAACTCCTATAGGCCTTTAGACTAACACAAAACTCCAATAGGCCTTAGGACTGACATACGACAGACGTAAGACGACTAACGTAACACTCCAATAAGGTTTGAACGCAAGACCGACACAAGGTTAACCTAAAACTACGCAGCTGAGAGGATACACAGCTGAAAGAAGAAAAAGAAGTTACAGATTACTGATATTTGGAAGATTTTCGGTTCCAGTGCTTATCGTTAACTGACGAACCAGCAAATCTTCCAAATGTTAATAAACACTGACGAACCAACAAATCTTCCAAATATAAGTAAACATTGACGAACCGGCAAATTTTCCAAATCTCAGTAAACATTGGCCAACCGGCAAATCTTCCAAATGTCAATAAACATTGGCGAACCGGCAAATCTTCCAAATGTCAATAAACACTGACGAACCGGCAAATCTTCCAAATGTCAGTAAACACTGACGAACCGGCAAATCTTCCAAATGTCAGTAAACACTGACGAACCAGCAAATCTTCCAAATGTCAGTAAACGCTGACGAACCGGCGAATCTTCCAGATGTCAGTAAACGCTGACGAACCAGCAAATCTTCCAAAAGTCAGTAATCTGGAGCTTTCTTTTTCTTCTTTTTCTGCATAGTGTCCAACCTCGACACTCTGAAGTCTCTTACACTGTTAGTGCCTGCTGGTTTATTTAGGTGTTCCCACTCATGAACTCTAAACTCCACGGAACTCTGACATGGACTACAGGATCTTTAACGTGCATGCGTATACACACGTACACACACGGGGGACCTCAGTTTATAATCTCATCCCGCCTTTTGGTTTCTGTGGACGTTAAGCCCCATGTTTACTTTACTTTTGTAGCGGCTGAGTCTGCACTGACAGAATTTCACTCCGGAGAAGTCTCAGCTCGGGCAAAAGCCTAGCACGTAATGGTCATGCATCCATCAGCTGGAGAAAACCTTGGTGGAAAAGATCACAGCATGGTCCCGTTCTCTTGCTTGGAAAAGGTCACACTGACCGGGTCCCGTTCTCTTGCCTGGAAAAGGTCACACTGACCGGGTCCCGTTCTCTTGCCTGGAGGGGGGAAGGTCACACTGACCGGGTCCCGTTCTCTTGCCTGGAAAAGGTCACACTGACCGGGTCCCGTTCTCTTGCCTGGAAAAGGTCACACTGACCGGGTCCCGTTCTCTTGCTTGGAAAAGGTCACACTGACCGGGTCCCGTTCTCTTGCTGGAAAAGGTCACACTGACCGGGTCCCGTTCTCTTGCCTGGAAAAGGTCACACTGACCGGGTCCCGTTCTCTTGCCTTGGAAAAGGTCACACTGACCGGGTCCCGTTCTCTTGCCTGGAAAAGGTCCCCACCTGGCCGGGGTCCACCGGGGCCCCTTTTCTTGCCTGGAAAAGGTCACACTGACCGGGTCCCGTTCTCTTGCCTGGAAAAGGTCACACTGACCGGGTCCCGTTCTCTTGCCTGGAAAAGGTCACACTGACCGGGTCCCGTCCTCTTGCCTGGAGAAGGTCACACTGACCGGGTCCCGTCCTCTTGCCTGGAGAAGGTCACACTGACCGGGTCCCGTTCTCTTGCCTGGAGAAGGTCACACTGACCAGGTCCCGTTCTCTTCCCTGTCAGAGCGCAGACTTTCAAATCGACGTCTGTCGTGGACTACATGATATTTATTATTATTATTATTCAGTGTCATGGGTCAGGGATCTGGTCAGTGAAGTCTCATTCCGCGAAGGACTTTTGCCTAGTCCGCAGAAATCTTGGGGTGGGCGCAAAGCTTAGCACGTAACGGTCACCCATCCGTATGGTGACCGAGCTCGGTCAGTCGTGCGTGCTTGGCTTGAGTGCAGGTTCACACTGAGCTCCCCCCCCCCCCCCCCCACCCTTCAACGCCCCACCCCAGCTCTTTTTCATTTTTCGTATAAAAGTTCACTTTTACATTGCTTCATACTCCTCTGTCTGTCTTCTGCTTTTTCTGTCTGTCTGTCTTGTCTGTCTGTCTGTCTGTGTTGTTGGCTTCTTATTTTGTCTCTGTTTTTCTTGTCTCTTCTCTGTCTCTCTCTTTCTCTCTCTCCCCTCTCCCCTCTCTCTCTCTTCTCTCTCTCTCCCCTCCCCCTCCTTTTCTCTCTCTCTCTCCCCTCGTTGTTAGACAGGTTTTTAACGAAATAAACTACAATCCCTGTAGATAAGGTTTTTGACTTCGAGGTCTCTCTGTCTCTGTCTGTTTGTTGTTTTTTTTTTTCTTCTTCCTCTCTCCCCTCTCCCCCCCCCCCCCCCCTCCCCCCCCCCCCCCCCCCCCCTTCCTTCTTCCCCCTCCCCTTCTCCCTCCCCCTCTCCTCTCTCTCCCCTTCCCCTCCTACTCTCTCTCTCTCCTCCCCCCCCCCCCCCTGTCTGCTCTGTCGGTTCGACTCTTCTCCCCTCTGCCTCGTCTCGTCCTCTCTCTCTTGCCTCTGTCTCTGCCCTTCCTAATCGCTAATCACATTGTTGCCTTTCCCAGAGATGCCATTAGTGTCCCTGTTGGTCGTTTAATCTTTTTATGCTTTTAGTAAATAAGTATTGCTGGGCCCGGATGTGTGTGGTGTGTGTGTGTGGGGGTGTTGTGTGTTTTGTGTGTGGTGTGGTGTGTGTGTTTTGTGTGTGGTGTGTGTGTGTGTGTGTGTGTGTGT
>JABMCL010001150.1:0-15000 GCA_018857735.1 Alviniconcha marisindica
TGTTAGGGTTGTTGTTAGGGTGAGGGTTAGTGGGCTAGGGTTAGGTTAGTGTTAGGTTAGGGTTAGGGTTGTTGTTAGGGTTAGGTTAGGGTTAGGGTTAGGGCCCTGGTCATCATGGGGTCCACGGTCATCTTATCTCGGCTATACCTTTTAAGAGAGAGAAAAAGAAAGAAAAAAACACGAAAAAAACACACACACTAGGTAATGCCATCTGCTACATACCAGACTAGCGCCTCTTGTTGGTGAAGCAGTGGGCACGCACGTACACACTCACACACCTGAGTTGAAGAAAATCAGGGCTTGCTTCTCCTCAGCGGCTGCTGCCTGCCTGCCTGCCTGCCGTCTGAAACTGAAGAAAGAAACTTCCTCCGCCTGTAAAACCTGTTGCCCTGGGAAAGAATGATTTGTTGAAATGTAGATAGCGGGGGTAGGGGGTGAAGAAGTGAACTAGCCAAAGTGCGGAACAACAACAACAACAAGAGAGGGGGCAGGTAGGGGAGCTAAGTGCGTGGAAACCAGGGTAATTGTCCGAAATGGAAGTGACGATATGAGAATGAGGGGCGGAGATTTAGTTTTGAGGTGATGCAAGTAGAGTGTGTTGGAGTATTGGAGTGTGAATGAGCGCGTTTTGGTGGGCCATTTGCGTGGAATGTGTGAAATTTTTTGTCAGGCGGAGCAACTGTGTAGGAGCCTCGTTGTGGAGGGTGGGACTTTAAAAAAAAAAAAATCCTCTTGCATGCATGCAGTTGAATGAGTGTCAGGCTTACTTATGAGGGATAAGGTTAGTGAGTTAGTTGACTGAAGACATGTACTACTACTATTACTACTGCTACTGAGTGTGAGGACTGATGGAGCGCGGCGGCGGCGGAGTTTGCAAAATGTCAAAAAAAGCTTTCGACAGCGGCGACGGCCTTGGGCCCAAGAAGTGAGCGAGCGTCTTGATCGGTCTCCTGCTACTACTTCGGCGGATTGCCGCCATGGATTTGGGGCCGAGTCCTCCTCCTCTTGTACGACACTTTGATTGCTACTTTGGTGGTGCTGGAGATGTCATTTTGGGGAGTTTTAGACTAGCTTGAAAGCCGCTACTGGGAAGGAAGGAAGGAAAGTGCACGTGGGGCGCCATGACTGACCGGAGAGTTCAGAGAGAGGATAAGTCAGTCTGGGGCTGGTCGGTTTGCTTTCGGCTAACCATTGGCGTTACAGATTTGTAAAACCACAAGAAGAATGCACATGATACACTGTGGCGATTAATCGAAGACAACAGAGGCGAAAAAGTACTGACGGCTACGGAGTTGGGTTGGGCTTATTATTATTATTATTATTCAGGAGGAATCCGTTTTGCTGCTGCTGCCATCACTGAATAGTGTCCAATCCTGCAGTAGGCTGCTGCTGCCGCCGCCGCCGCCACCCGTAGCGGACTGAGTTGTCGCCTCGAAAAGTAAACGAAATAGATCTGAACTCGGTCAAAGCTGCTAGTAGCGGAGAGAGAGCGCGAACGCCGCCGAATGTAATCCTTTACTGACTGACTGACTGACTGACTGACTTACTTGCGGCTGAAGAACATTCATTGTCTCCATGGTGCTCAGGGTATCCAAGCACTAGCTTTTAACTATTCCTTTAGAAAAAGGGGAAGTACTGATCTGTTCCTGTGTACATGAAAGAAGAACAACGAAGTACCTTCAAAAAGGTGTTTATGTTCATTTATTTTAAACCAACAACTAAAGTTAAACTGTTCTTGTGTATCGAACGCGGACTGGTTATTCACACATTAATCTATATCTAAGTAAAGTAGCTTAAACGCCGAATACATTTTGAGAACAAAATGGCTGCTCTGACACTGCCGTCTATCAGACAGTGGATGATGTTGACAAAAAAAACAACCAATTATTAATGATCCGAATCATCCATTGAGACCTTAGTTAGCGCAAAAGTTTAATTTGTATTATAAAAAAAGAAGAAAAAATCGGAAAAATAGGACATCACGAAGTTTTGACTCCGATGTCTGTGGATGTTTTCACACTGATGTCTGCGGATGTGTTCAATCCAATTTCGTTGGGTGTTTGTCACGCTGATCTCTGTGGATGTTTTCACTCTGACATCTGTGGATGGTTTTACTCTGTGGATGGTTTTACTCTGATCTTTGTAGGCGTTCTCACTCTGATCTCTGCTGATGTTTTACTCTGATCTGTGTGGATGTTTTACTCTGATCTGTGTGGATGTTTTACTCTGATCTGTGTGGATGCCTTCACTGTGATCTCTGTGAATTGTATGAGCGAGAACACGCAGAAGAGAGGTCAGGTGAATGGAGGTTTCCAAGAAGCTGGAGTTGTTCTGGCCCCACGTAAACGGAGCATGGTGCAGTGCTGTGCTGCAGCGACAATACTGTCACCAGGTAGGCATTTTTATGCAGCTGCACTGGATGATTGATTTTCGTTTAGATATTTCAGTTCCACCCCATGGAGCTGCTATTAGTGTACAATTGTTTTTAGAGACACACACGCGCGCAGGCACTCTCTCTCTCTCTCTCTCTCTCTCTCTCTCTCTCTCTCTTACACACACACACACACACACGCACCCGCGCGCGCGCACACACACACACCCACACGGAAACGGGCGCGCGAGCACACACAGACAATACACATACACACATACGCGCGCGCGCACGCGCACACCTACACACACATACAAATGCACACTTACACAGTGATACACCAACTCTCTCTCTCTCTCTCTTTAATATCTACAATGGTGGGTGTTGCAATCAGTGGCGGTGTTTCCCTCTTTACCCCCTCCCCCCTCTTTAAAGACTACTATTCCACAACCTAATACGTCGTATTATTGGCGGCTATAGCTATATACGGCCGTCATTACGACTTGCGCATTCCAACAGGAATTTTACCCTTTCTTCATGGCATGCATACTGTTCCAGGAACATTTTGACGATATCTATGTTCAGAGTTCGTTTCGGTCTATAACTGCTCGACGACACTAATTTCTCTTTCACTCTCTCTAACACACACACACACACACACACACACACACACACACACGAAGATATATATAAATATATGATATACATATAATAATATTTATGTGTGTGTGTGTGTGTGTGTGTGTGTGTGTGTGTGTGTGTGTGTGTGTGTCTGTCTGTCTCCCTCTCGCTCTTTCTCTTTCTCCAGACTACCACCACCCATCTGTCTTTATATATGAAGGATTAATACACACGGAGAAATAAAGCCCACCCAAAGGAAATTATAAACCACAGTTTTGTGGCTCATAATGTATCATCATAACGAAAGACAGCCCGATCTGCTGGAATCTCGATTTGGTTTCTGAGCGAATCGGCAGATGTATCGATCTGCCATTCTCAGTATTCCAGCCAAACTCTGTACATGTCTGGACATCTGATGGAATATCGATCTGGTATCTGAGCCAATCGGCAGATGTATCAATCTGCCATTCTCAGTACTCCAGCCAAAATCTGTACATGTCTGGACCTCTGCTGGAATCTAGATCTGGTTTCTGAGCGAATCGGCAGATGTATCGATCTGCCATTCTCAGTACTCCAGCCGAACTCAGGAATACTACAAAATAGATTTCACTCCTGCACTGTTTGCTGTTTAATTAAGCTTGAAGCAAATTCGCTGAACATTTGGGAGAGGAAAGATGTTGCAATCAGTAGCAGTGTCTCTCTATTGTTCTTGTTGATCGCTTTTATATAGCCTTATTCTCCTTATTCAGTGCAGACTGACTGCGCTACCCCCCGACCTTTTACTAACTGTACAGTAGTCAGTGTTGTAACCAGTGGCAGCCTCTCTCCTTACTTTTCTTTTTTAAGAACTTCGGTAGTCACGCACTACTGTAGCCACTGGCAGTGTTTCTCCCTCTACTGTCCTCGTTGAAAACTGCAGTGCAGACAACGGTGTGATCAGTGGCAGTTTCGTAACTGCACTCGGTAGTCTCTGTTGTAATTAGTGACAGTGCCTCTCTTTACTCCCTTTTCAATAACCTTGCCTTCATTCTGTTTGAGTGTCATAGATATATCAAAGACCTAGAAATGCTGACTTTAGTAGAAGCAAAATGACTGAGTTTTGCTGGAAGAGGTGCATGAGCTGTCAGCTAGCTATGGACAGGTCAACCTTATCAGCTGGCCATACACGTCTGAGAAACTGATACAGTGGAAATCCTGGCGAGCTGATAAGGGTTGACCTGTCTACACCAGCAGGCAGACAGCTCACCTATTTCAGCAAAACCCACAGTCATTTCCTTGACTAACGTAATTGTACTGGTGTCAGTTTTCACGACATAACCATGCAAGCACATTAACGGGTATCCAGGAAAGACAGCGTTTTGGTGTCACTATTCAACGAACACAATTGTTTAAGTAACCGTTTCTTGATCCGCTCATCTTCAAGTCTCCGTCGTTTCTCCAGCACGACGTTCAGTGTGTAGAGGAAGGGGTTGAGCGCGGAGTTGAAGGGCAGCACGAAGATGGCCATGGCCACGCTGACCTCGCCCGGGATGGGAGTGCCACTGGAGGCCAGCAGACCCAGCAGACCGATGGGGAACCAGCACAGGAAGTCGGACATGGCCACGGTCAGGAGTCGTCGGGCGATGGTGAGGTCATGGGACTGTCGGGTCGTTTGATCGGACGACATGGTGTTGACGTGAATGGACCAAAAGATGAAAAACTGCCCCGCGGCGATCACCACGAAGAGAACGAAGTTGGCCACGATCATCACGCCGAACGCGTAGCTGTGACCAGGGAAGTCCGATCTGGTGACCGGCAGAGGGATGCAGATCCCGGTCTGACCGTAGAACTGCCAGTCGTCCGTCAGGCTCATCAAAGGGAGGCCAGCCAACAGAACGCCCACCGACCAGACTGAGAAGCACGCCACTTGAGCCGAGCCAGCCTCAAAGCGGAAGTTGCTGAATGGGAAGCGAAGCACGAGGAAGCGGTCAATGGTGATGAGAGCTATGACGAGGGCTGACACTTCATTGGACACCAGAGACAGGAACCCGGCCACCTTGCAGCCTGCACTGTCTTTCCACTTGTTGTCTTCCCACAGGTAGGTGCCCTGGTAAAGCCGGTCAACCACGCCGATCACAGACAGGTACACACCCATCAGAAAGTCGGCCACACACAGGTGAGCCACAAACACGTCAAAACTCAGTCTCTTCTCCCCCTTCTCCAGGAACACGCGGTAGACGAAGCTGCTGGCGTTGCCCACCAGCGACAGAGCGGCGAAGACAGACAAGAAGACACGATACGTGACCGACCGCAGCAGAGCCTCGCAAGACGACAGCTCATCAGATGGAGCGTGACAGTTCTGCGAGTTGAAGCGTGACGGCAGAGTGGCGGTGCAACACAGCTTGTAGTTGTCGGCGTAGAGAGTCTGCAGGTCGTCCAGCCCCTGGAAGACGTCACGAGGAAAGTGGGTCAGGGGGCAGCCACGCAGGTCCAGCACACGCAGTTGCCTCAAAGACCGGAAGCCTTCCTCCTGCAGCACGTCCACTCTGGCCGCTGACAGGTTGACAGTGTGTAGCTCGGGCATCGCGGACAGGAAGCTGACGTTCAGAACCTTCAGGTCAACGCGGGACAGATCCAGCACGCGTAAAGCCGACATCACCACCCCTGTGAGATCGCCGGCTGCAGAAAACAGAGACACCAGCGGGTTGCGCGACACAGACAACCTCTCCAAGCGGGGCAGACGTCTGAACTCGGACAGGTGAACTTCCCTCAGCTGGTTGTCGTTGATGTCGAGGACGTGCAGGTTGGGCAAGTTCAGTCCATCCACACGCCTCAGTCCGCACGAGGCCAGACTGAGATGCACCAACATGGTGTTGTTGCTCAGCTCACGACCGCTCATCCCTGAACCTCGCCCATCCAGGAACCGCAGACGGGGGTAGTGGGCAGCAGGAAAGGGATGTCTGCAGTAGAACGCCAACCCGTAGCACGTGCAGTTCTCCGGGCAGCTGAAGCCACACAGCAGTTCATCTTCGGATTGCGGGCACTGGTACACGCCGTCACAGAGTTGGTCTGGATGCAGACAGATCAGGGAACCTCTGCAGCGGTAGAAACCCGGACACATGAAGCTGTCACAGCTGTCCTCGTCCTCACGTCCCGGACAGTCGTAGACACCGTTACAGCGCAGGAAGACGGGCAGACAGTATCCGCCATCTGGTATAAAATAAGCGGACAGTAACCGTCATCTGGTATAAAATAAACAGACATCAACTGTAACCTGGTATAAGTAAACAGTAACCGTCTCCTGGCACAATAAAAAAGTAAACAAGTCATGGTCAGCTGGCATCACGTAAACAGTTAGTTAGTAATTGGATCTTAACATCCTGTCAACCACACAGGGACATTTCAGGGTAAGCAAACTCAGTTATAGGCTAACTCACACTTTAAAACCTTTTCTCAAGTCAGTCCCCAAAACCAATCCCAACAGGAACATAAACATCAAACACATATTTTCGTAGAGTTAGTCCCTTTAATATTACCCCTGTTAAAGGAGCGCATAAGGCTAGGACATGCTGGTACCGACGACCATTCTGTCTAAATTATCGGTGCCAGATTATATAGATTTATTTTAAAAGGAATGGACGTAAGCAATCAGTAATCGTCTTCATATATGAACCAGACATTAAGCATTCTCTGGTACAAATGGAGAGTAAGCGGCACGTGGGTTAAAATAAACGTACAGTAACCTAGTCCTTGTATAAAAAAGTAAAAACAGTAATCATATCATGGCACTAGAGAACTCGAACTCGACCTCAAAAACTTTATGTTCCAAGGATTGTAGTTTAGGTTCATTTAGACCTGTCTAGCAACTAGCTCTTCCTAAACTGCTGATTAAGTGACAAAAGAGGGGGGAAAAGAGATTAACGTTACAAACTCGATTAACATTTAAACAGGATAAACAATATACAAACAAGTAAAATATAATACTACCACCATTAATAGCAATAAACAAACAGGAACAGCAAAATCATTGAAAATACTTTGGAAATGACAAATAAGATGTATACACAGCAATGCAAAAATGGTGTTGACATATCTTACAATTATTTGTAAATCACGAAGGCATGACATGGGTCAGTGGTAGCCACATATCTATCTATCTATCTATCTATCTGTCTATCTATCTATCTGTCTATCTATCTATCTGTCTATCTATCTATCTATCTATCTATCTATCTATAACTATAAAATGTAGATGGCATCATAATTCACAGTAGGTGTCTAATAATTCAAGGCCATGCTGCATTCTCTCTCTCTCTCTCTCTCTCTCTCTCTCTCTCTCTCTCTCTCTCTCTCACACACACACACACACACACACACACACACACACACACACACACACACACACACACACACACACACACACACACACACACACACAGCGAATTCGCTTATCGTGGAAGTTGCACTGTTAAGTGAACCAGAGTTTAAACACCAAGTGACCACGGCTAGGGGGGAGGGAGGGAGGCGGGGGAGGGGGCCATGAGAGCACTGAGGTGCCGGTGTCCAGAGGACAGGAAGCGGGATGGAGGGAGGGGAGGGAGAGGTGTAGTGGCGAGTAGGGGATGGGAGGGCCGATAAGGGATGGTTGTTTAGGTGAGGAGGCGGAGAAAACGGGTAAAGAGACAGGCAGGGAGAGAATCTGACATTCTGCGCAGCGCCAGCGAAATTGCAGCATCTCACCGCTAACATGGCCAGCCTGTTTGATTTTGGAGCGTTTTGTCTTAATGGGGACTCCCTAAAGCTGTCGCCAAGGCTCTAGGCGAGGAAGGGTTTTGTTCCAAAGCGGCCTTACTGGGCCTCACAAGAGGACATTGGCAGCTTTGAGCTAAAGAAGGGGGAGATGGCGGCCTTACGCTCAGCTGAGGGCCAGTTGCAGGCCGAGGGGGGTGGCGGGCCACTCGTCCCCAAAACTGCCACACCTGCACCGTCCCGACGTCCGTCCGTGCTCCTGCACGACCTGCTGACAACCAACGCTGACGGGGTGGACACTGGTGCCAGGGCAACCGCCAGGGTAGATCTGGACCCCAGTTCTACCTCCATAAGGCGTCAGGTGAGGCGAAGCCGCACTTGATAACAGATTTTGTGTCGGATACTGTGACCGACACAGGAAATTTCATTGGGACCGGGAGAGACACTGAAACTGACTAGCGGGACTAAGTCGAAGCTGCACGCGGTGTCCCCGGCGATGTGGATCGCTGCCAATACCCGCATCATGGCAGCCCTCTACGACAGTGACGACCTGGACCACGGCGCCGCCAAAGACTACATGGCCTACGCGGCGAAGATCGGTGAACTGGCATCAAGATACACCTGGGCTTCGGTTCTGGCGTATGACCAGGAGTACTGGCACCGACAGCCAGGTTCCGATGGGGGGTCGGACTCACAGCACCTGTGCACAGTGCTGCTGAAGGAGACGGCGGCGACACCAACGGGCATCAAGCCGCGTGGAGGGCAGACAGGCCGCCGAGTTGGACCCGGCGGCAAAGAAGTGTGCATATAATACAACCACGGAAAGTGTTCTTACGGACCACGTTGTAACTTCGAACACGTGTGTCTGCTGTACCTACAGGCCCACCCCCCGTCGGATCATCGCCAGCAGCAGGCGACAGCCAAGCAGGAATAGGATCAGCGGCAGTCAGCGGATCAGGTAGGACATTCCTCCTCTTTCCAACTCAATAGCCCGTTTGAACCCCCAAACCCATTCACGTGTGAATTTCTCGGTAATTACCAATCTGTTGCACCCAAAGCATCTGAATGGGAACGGCAACTGAAAGATGATCCAGATAAAGCTTTTCTTTTGGCAGGCATTAAAAATGGGTTTCGAATCACCAACAAGGGCTGCAAAATTGCAGAGGCAGAGGCAAAGAATCACAAATCCGCTGCCTTGCATTCCCGTAGGACACTGGTGGAAAGAGCTTAAAACACAAATCGAGTAGGGTAATTATGTCATAGCGAGCAAAAAGCCAGCCATAATCAGCCCCTTAGGGGACATCCCCAATGACGATGGGTCAGTGCGTCTGATTCATGACGGTAGTCTACCGGAGCGTTTTCCGTGAACGAGTATAGTGATCACCATTCAGTGCGCTATCAAACTCTACAGGACGCCTGTCGTCTCATAGTTCAGGAGCTGTGTGAGAGTCGAGGTGGACGTCCTGGACTGTCCGTCCTAACGAGCCTTCTGGTTTCCGTGGACGTAAAGATTTATTGCACCGTGCTTCGGCATTGGTCACAACTTGTCCCTAATATGTCAACTGACATCTGAGGACATAAAGCATCACTTCATCATCATCATCACCTGTCGTCTGGCTAAACCAGGGTATTACTGTGCTAAGCTGGACCTCCAATCAGCGTATCGTTCTGTGCCGATCCACCCTGACGATTACAAAGCCACAGGGTTAGCATGGCGCTTTGAAGGCGAGGACACTGACACGTACCTGTTTGATGCTCGGTAACCATTCGGTTCGGCTTGTGGGCCATCGCATTTCAGTCGGCTCTCCAATGCGATTAGACGTATGATGTATCGCAAAGGTTACAAAGGTGCTGTCAGCTATATAGACGATTTCCTTTTGGCTTGTGAGGCCTACGAGGAATGCAAGGAGGCGCTGCTCTACTTGATCAATCTTGTTAGAAAGCTAGGCTTACGAGTGAGGTGGAAAAAGGTGGTTAGTGCTACCAAGCATGTGACATTTTTAGGCGTAGACATTGATACGAATGATTGTGTGCTGTCCTTGGGGGCAGACAAGCTGAACATGCTGCATGACAAACTGAAGGCTTTTAAGCATAGGCAAAGGGCGACAAAAGTGCTGGGCGCGGGGTGGGGGGGGGGGGGGGGGGGGGGCGCTTCTTTCCCCGGCGCATCTTAGACAGCATCAAGCCTTTGAGGCAGGCAAAACACAAAACGAAACTCGCAAGGAATGCAGAATTTGGCAAGGACTTGGCATGGTGGCTAACATTTTTAAGCGCTTTGAACGGTAGACAGTATTATACCGACAGGCATGGTGTGCATGTGTTAACAGTATTATACCGACAGGCATGATGTGCATGTGCTAAATGACGCTTGCCGCACGGCCAGCGGCTGCTTCTGGGCTGGGACTGGCAGTACAGTGTCTTCCACGCGGATTGGCCCAAAGTGACCGCTATGCATATTAACTATAAAGAAGTCTGTGCTGTAGCCTCTGCGGTGGCTAGGTGGGGGCCCCGCGGCGGGGCGAACGGTCGTGGTGCATACCGACAGTACCGTCACAAAGGCGATCCTGAATAAGGGAAGAAGCAAGAATGCATACATTAACGACGTGCTGCGCGCAGTCTATTGGAGGTCTGTCACCTTTGACTTTGATCTGAGAGCAACCCACGTGCCAGGCAGTTTGACTGGTATCCCAGATGCGATCTCGCGGCCTCATGAAACCGGGCAACCGGAGCGACCAGCCCCCCCCCCCCCCCCCCCCTTTGCCCCGTGTCAGCGGCCTGCCAAGCGCTCCGCGATACTGTCCATCAGTGCCCGAAGGCGCCAGCCTTCCCCGTGTCAGCGGTCTGCCAAGCGCTCCGCGATACTGTCCATCAGTGCCCGAAGGCGCCAGCCTTCCCCGTGTCAGCGGCCTGCCAAGCGCTCCGCGATACTGTCCATCAGTGCCCAAAGGCGCCAGCCTTCCCCGTGTCAGCGGTCTGCCAAGCGCTCCGCGATACTGTCCATCAGTGCCCAAAGGCGCCAGCCTTCCCCGTGTCAGGAGCGGTGTTTGACAAGAAGCTGAAGGCGGTCACCCAGGGAGAGGCTAACTTGTCAGGGCAGTTTCCGTCGGGGAGGGGCCTGTCTGGGCACTGAGCCAAAACATCCCGGGGGAGATCATCGAGATCATGGGAGATTGGAAGTCGACTGTTTACATGTCATACCTTGACCAGTTGCCTCAACCGGTGCTAGACTATTACAGGGTCGTTTTTTTCCCACGCTCTCCCACGTACATGTAGTTAAACAAGACATAGAGCGAATTCATCGTCACCTGGTTTGGGGAGGGATTGGGAGGAAAGGTGTTGTTGGAATTATATTCGTGGGGGGGGGGGGGGGGGGGGGGTGAAGTGTTGACTATCATTGACTGACTTGATGTAGGTATGGAATAAACAACTCCTTGTTGTGACACCCAAAACCAGGTGTTAAGTTAGTTGATGTGCGTGTGTGTGTGTGTGTGTGTGTGTGTGTGTGTGTGTGTGTGTGTGTGTGTGTGTGTGTGTGTGTGTGTGTGTGAGTGAGTGAGTGAGTGTGTGTGTGTGTGTGTGTGTGTGTGTGTGTGTGTGTGTGTGTGTGTGTGTGTGTGCACGCGAATACAGATGCTCAACAGAACGGCAGGGTTTAAGTAGAAGTTGCACTGTTAAGTGAACTTGAGTTTAAACACCAAGTGACCACGGCTAGGGGGGAGGGAGGGAGGCGGGGGAGGGGGCATGAGAGCACTGAGGTGCCGGTGTCCAGAGGAAGGAAGCGGGATGGAGGGAGGGGAGGGAGAGGTGTAGTGGCGAGTAGGGGATGGGAGGGCCGATAAGGGGCAGATTGTTAGGGGATGGGAGGGCCGATAAGGGGCAGATTGTTTAGGTGAGGAGGCGGAGAAAACGGGTAAAGAGACAGGCAGGGAGAGAATCTGACATTCTGCGCAGCGCCAGCGAAATTGCCCACCCACACTAATCCTTTTTCCTATCGTAAACTTTGCTCTTAATTTTCGCTGTTGTGTTTGTAATATAGCGCCCTAATGAATTGCTGTTAACGATTTGCTGACTGCGAAAACGTTGAAAAGACCACTTTGACATTTGTTTGTTTTCCAAGGAGTTTATGTGTCAGATGTGTGTTAATTGATGATGTCCCTTTTCCAATCTATGTATATTACAGTACGAGCTCGCAACGCTCGCTTTCCGTCATTTTGACGGCACTCTTCCGCCATACCTGTCTTCTTCTCTCTGCACATATCAACCATCGCGCTCCCTTCGTTCTTCGACAGAAAGACTGCTCAAAATTCCAAAAACAAACCTCAGTGAAAACCTTCGGTGAACGTTTTTTTGTTACATTGCTCCGACTGTCTGGAACTAGCTGTCGGCCGACCTGAGAGCTTCTCCCTCCCTCCCAACTTTCAAAGTTAACCTAATAACGCATTTCTTCAGCCAAGCCTTCTGATTGATTTGTACATGCCAACCGCTACCTGTTTCCTATTCGTGTGTGTGTGTGTGTGTGTGTGTGTGTGTGTGTGTGTGTGTGTGTGTGTGTGTGTGTGTGTGTGTACGTGTGTGTACGTGTGTGCGTGTGTGTCAGTTGGGGGCGGGGGTGGGGACTGGGAGAGATGGAATTAAGGGTAGGTAGTAATGTAATGATTCATTTTCTGTATATATTGCTGTTTCTCATATGGCACATGTACTTGTATATTATACATTGTTAGTTGTCATAATTATATGTATTATGTTTGTGAAACTTAGAACATTTTGGAGAATGTAAAGCGCAGTGAGTTTGGGTACACCAGAGAATAGCGCTATACAAAAGTTATCTATTATTATTATATGTAGGGAGGAAAGTTGTTGTTGGAATTATATTCGTGGGGGGGGGGGGGGAGGGGGGGGGGGGGGAGGGCGGTTGAGGTGTTGACTATCATTGACTGACTGTTTGCATGTAGGGTATGGAATAAACAACTCCTTGTTGTGACGCCCAAACCAGATGTTAAGTTAGGTGATGTGTGTGTGTGTGTGTGTGTGTGTGTGTGTGTGTGTGTGTGTGTGTGTGTGTGTGTGTGTGTGTGTGTGTGTGTGTGTGTGTGTGTGTGTGTGTGTGTGTGTGTGTGTGTGTGTGTGTGTGTGTGTGTGTGTGTGTGTGTGTGTGTGTGTGTGTGTGTGCTCGCGAATACAGATGCTCAACAGAACGGCAGGGTTTAAAGTGATGTGATAAACGATGATACCGGCATCTGTATAACAAGCGCTGATGTGTGTGTGTGTGTGTGTGTGTGTGTGTGTGTGTGTGTGTGTGTGTGTGTGTGTGTGTGTGTGTGAGAGAGAGAGAGAGAGAGAGAGAGAGAGAGAGAGAGAGAGAGAGAGAGAGAGAGAGTAACTGTGTGTTATAAAATAACCATCTCCTGGTATCAAATAGACAGGAACCATGCCCCAGTACAAAAAGACAGTATATATAACCATCTTGTGGTATGAAGAGAAGAAACAAACAAACAAACAGAACACACACACACACACGCACGCACACGCACACACACACACACACACACACACACACACACACACACACACACACACACCAGTAACGGTCCGCAAATTGAGAATAGTGCTATCGTCTAGCCGAACAGGCAGGCAGTAACCGTTTCCCGGAAAGAGCTAACAACATTAACCGTTTTTGTCAGCAGCCGTCCAGGGATACGCAGAACTGCCAGCTATCTTCCTTGATAATACAGATTCTTTATTATGCGGATACTGACTCTTTATTATACAGATACAGACTCTTTTTTGTCTATGTGCGTGGACATAAACAGTTGCCTATCGACCGCATCTTTTCCCCTCTAGACTCTGAATGCTTTTCCTGTGTGCGTGCAATTGTGTGTTTGTGTTTCTTCTTGTGTTTCACGCGCGCGCGCGCGCGCGTGTGTGTGTGTGCGTGCGAGCGTGTGTGTGTGCGTGCGTGTGTTCGAGCGTGCGTGTGTACGAAGTGATGAGAAAGATGTTGAAAGAAGTGTTGTAGTGTGTGCTCTAGGTTGTTTACATACATGTTGTTCAACACAACAAAGGTAAGAGTATACTGATAAGATGATGTAAAACGAGCAAATGTGCCATTAACCCAAATGAGTAATTGTGCCATTAACCCAAACGAGCAGTCGTGCCATTAACCTAAACGAGCAATTGTGCCAAATTCTACAATGTAGCACTAAGCCCATGTACATATACAAGCGAATCATTAAAACAAAACGAAAACAACAGTAAATTACCTTTAAACATATATGTCATAAAATACAACAACAAGAAAATGAATATTTATTTAACCCCCCGTCAGATTTGATCCCCCCCTCCCCCCCCTCCCCCCCCTCCCCCCCCGCTCCACAGCGTTTCCGAGCACCTGCGCCTCTATGGCGTTGACCTAATTACGAAAGTAGGCCTGCCTGTTACCCTCAGGCCATCTCACTGTGCAGCACACATGAGCACACCAAAAGTAGCATTATATCAACACATTCGATCTGGGGAAGCCACTTTCACAGTCTGGCGCATATACACACGGCAGGATTAAAAAAAAAAAACAACCTAGTAAGCTGTTTCACGTTTAAGGGGGGGGGGGTCGAAAATCGACCAAAACGTGCACACACTGAAAAAAACGAAAGCCATTGTACCAAACCAGCAGCACATGAACACAACACAACAACACTGCCTGACCTGGGCATTGAAAATGAGTCGGGGGGCATTTCGTAGGACTGAAGGACGACAACTGAGAATTGTTCAGTGCGTGAAGAGTGAACTCCCCTCGCCCGTTGAGCTGCACAATGGCCGGGGGATCAGGACTGGAGTAGTCTCGCTGGACTTTCTTTGAACACAGCTCCTCGTCTTCGCCATTGTAACAGTCCTTCTGTCCGTCACACACCCGAGACTGGGGCACGCACTGTCACAACAGACATGGTGGTAATGACGGTCATAATGTCAGAAGTGATCTATAGCAACAGTGCTATGACGGACATAGGTCAGTAATGGTCCATAGCAACAGTGGTAATGACGGACATGGTGTCAGTGACGATCCATAGCGACGTGGTTATAAAAATGGTCGATAACAAAGAACAACTGCGATAGTATTGATGATGATCCCCCCCCCCCCCCCCCCCAAAAAAAAGGGGGAAAAAAAAGAAAGAAAAAAAGAGATTATTATTAACGTCATCTTCAGTTTTATCACCATCGCGCTTCAACACAATTCTAAATCAAGCACCAAGAAGGCGAAGTAGTAGCAGTCAAAGAAGAAAATAAGA
>JABMCL010001150.1:20000-30000 GCA_018857735.1 Alviniconcha marisindica
AACGTGCCCCTTACTCTGCCATCTCTCAATTCATTCTTCATTTATTCACATGAGTTTGACTGACTTGATTTGCACTAGTGCTTATTCATATCTTATCTAGGCTGTATTTGCTTTCACACAACATGCACGCACTTCCTTAAGTGATTTCCGATTCAAGTAATTTGTGACGAGTTTCGAAGCATTTGAAAAGAAACCATGCCATTTGTCTAGTAACGCTGTCCACTTGGCATGACATCAACTTTACAAACTGGCTATGCTCATGATGCGGTTCAATATTTTTCAGCATGGTCGATCTCATCTTCTCGTATTTCCTGCACACAGAGAACAAGTGTAGTTCGTTGTCCTGCATATCTTATGTACTTTGAGATTACTAATACCCAGTCTTATACGAACCAAACAGTCCCTGACGCATTTTTGCTTTATATAGTCTAGAAGCATTTCTGCATTTAGAACAGTCTTAAACTCGCGGTAGCGATCGAACCGGCTGCTCGCATTCAATCCAGCCACCCAGTCCTGGAAATTTATCTCTGTCAGTCTCTGTCTGAAGATTCGAATGAAGTGTTGTTCGTCGCCTACACCTTGCGTCAGCCACACATAACCCAAACCTGTTTCATGCAGCAGTAGTCTGAGCTTTGTCACCCAGTTGCACTTTCCATCGCTGTCCAGAGATACCAACATTCGATAGGTCTGGTACGGAATGCGGGTCTCACCCATGTAGAGCAGCCTAAACCACAACTTCACAGCCTTTACGAAATAGTTTATTTTTAAAGGATGTCTGCCTAGTTCGCCGTACACCATCTTGTTAGGCGTACGTGCTGCAACGTTCAGAAACCTTTTACATGCATAGAAATGCACCTTTTCTGTTGGATCATTGTCTGCCAAGAGTCCACAAACCTCCGCTGAGTATGAGAGGACGGGTTGGATTACAGCGTCAACTATCTTGAAACATGTTTGTCTACACATTTGTCCCAACTGGGTGTGGGCTCTCAGAAGTTCGAACAGAGACTTCTTTCCCTTAACAGCCAATTGTTTCGCTGCCTCGTTGGCGTTCATGGCGGTTGTAAAAGTAAAGCCAAGGTACAGGTATCTGTTCACTACCTCGAGAATGTTACCACCGATAAACAATCTCTCACTTCTTTCCAAGAGCCCACCTTTTCTAAATACTATCACTTTGCTTTTGTTAGTGTTATCAGTGAGACCTAAGTCGAGACACACTCTCTGTAAGCAATCAAGTTGGGTTTGCAGTCCAGTTGGTGAGTATGATAAGAGTGCAAGGTCATCCGCAAAGAGCAGAATGAACAATTCTATAAGTTCAGGTAGTAGCTGGACACCATATATTTACCGTTCTCTGACACTTCTGTTGCCAATTCATTTATGATGATAGAAAAGAAGGTAGGGCTCAAAACACATCCTTGTCTCAGTCCCTGTGGACACTCAAACATGTCTGTAAACTCACTGCTCATTCTGACGCAAGAAAGGACTTTATGGTATATAGCCTTGATATCGTTCACAAACGTGGAAGACACTCCTGTCCTGCATGGTGTTCTCAACAGTTTCACGCTTCACAAAATCGAACACCTTCCTTAGGTCAATAAAGGCAACATACAACTTCCCTCCTCTTCTTGAGAGATACTTTTGGGTCATCGCATATAAGGTGAACACGTGGTCGGTTGTCGAATACCCTCTTCTGAAGCGAGCCTGAGTTTCGTCAATTTTGTCATCCTCTAGCCAGTCATACAGCCGTTTGTTCACTATTGCAGTGTAACATTTACCCAGTATGCTCAACCGTGAGACACCTCTAAAATTGTCTGGTACATTAGTGTCCCCTTTTTTTATGTATCGGCACAATAATAGCTTGTGTCCACAGGTCTGGTTATTCCCCATTTTTTAACAGTTCATTGAAATAGTCCGTCAGAAAACCTGCCAAGGTGTTGCCAGCTGATTTTAACATTTCTGCCGAAATGTCATCTAAGCCACTAGATTTTCCTAGCTTCAGATTTTTAATGGCCAGTAGCACTTTTCCCTCTGATATAGGTCTGTCTAGGCTATCAACGTTTGGCAAACTTTCTTCTGCACTACAGTCATGCTGTCCTGAATCACTCGAGTTAAAAACATTCATAAAGTGGTGGCGCCAGGCATTTAGTGAGATGTTACCGCTCGCGGACTGCTTTTTCCCCAGCCCCCTGCATGCTCTGTTCTGACGAAAACAATTTTGGATTGGATCGGTTTTCTGCAAGATATCGTACCTTTTCACTTTTGAAAGTTTCTTTTCAATTTAAGCAGTGCACGATATTCTTTTCTTACCTCAACATACATCCCTCTGTCGGAAGATCTTTTTGTTCGTCTATATTGGCGAAGTTTCGACCGTGCTAATTTTCGACAATCATAGCACGCTTTATCAACCATTTCGCAGATTTTCGGCATCCGCCGCTTTTAATCTTCTTTATCGTACACGCACTCGCAGTTTGTAAACAGTCAGCAAATGTCTTAAAGCTCTGTTAACATCAGTTCTGATCTCGCTTCTTGCCTGATCAAGTTGAGCCTGTAGCTCGCGGCTTTGCAATACGGCTAGAAACGTAGTCACATCTCCAGCATTCCATACGAGTTTTCTGCCCCCCCCCACCCTCCCCCCTTTGTCGGTGCAGGCCCCCTTCCCTGTGGGTCTGCACGTGCTAACTTTATTGTGAGTGTCACAGGTAAGTGGTCTGCTTCAACAGAACTACTGTCAACGGACAGCGAGTCAAGGACATTTACTGTGCATAAATCATTAGACAGAATGAAGTAGTCTATAGTGCTATAACCAGTCGGCGAAATGTCAGTTCCACCATCATCGAAACCAAAACGTGTCACTCCATTCAAAATTGAACAGTTCATTGCATTATAGAGACTGAGTAAGTATCAACCAAACTGAACAGTTCATTGCATCACAGAGACTGAGTAAGTGTCTACGGAATCCGTTTGAACATGAGTCTTGTGATGATCTGTCTAGAAAGAATTCATCGTCGCCGCTTATTCTTACATTTGCTGACAAAATCCTTCCATTATCTTTGTTTGTGCGTGCGTTAAAGTTCCCGCACATAAACAGAAACCGTTTTTAATTTCGTATAGATCTGCTAAGCAGTGATCAGTCATTTCGAATCCTATTCCTGTATTCGTCTGAGCGTATGCTGGACAGTCCCGTGGCGGAAGGTAGCAAAAAAAAAACATAACGGATTTATCGTGGCACACGAAACCTTCGGCCATCTCCAGTACTACAAAGTTGTCAAGACAAACGTCTATGCGTTTGAAAAACTGGACATTCTTTGCTGGAACAATAAATGGCTCAAATTTTAAACAGGTTCATTTCAAAGAATTCAAAAACAAATGTCTCTGTCAAACATACCAATCAAAACTGTTCACAAAACTGATAAATTCGCCGCTTACCATTTTTGCAGCTAAGCCTCCAACGTTGTAATTTAGAATCCTAAAATGACTCTCGTCGCTAGGTGTGTCTCCCCAGGAGAGAGAGAGAGAGAGAGAGAGAGAGAGAGAGAGAGAGAGAGAGAGAGAGAGAGAGAGAGAGAGAGGCAGGCTGCGGGACTTATATGTGCGGCAGAGAGAGGGAGACAGTAGGACGTACATGTGCGGCAGAGACAGCGACGCTGTGTGGAGCCCAATGACGAGTTTGTAGAACCCCCATACAGCAACTCGATCCTCCAAGTACTGCACCAGCCTGTCGTGGTCTTGCCGACTCCTCAGGCTGGCTAAACGACCACCCCTCTCTCCGCAGACGAACTCCAATTGTCTCCACGAAGCGCCGACAGGACCAGTTATAGCGTCGTAGAACAAACAACGGCCACCGAGTGTGACGAACCCCGGTCCGCATGTGTCGGTCGTGTACGGGCAGTGGACCTCGTCCTCCTTGTCCGCACACTGAGGGATCATGTCACAGGGGAAGTGCAGCCTGAAGTCGTTGAAATAAGGCACCGAGCAGTTCCACAGAACGCCTGGCTTTATGTTAGTTAAGATTTCAGACGATTTGTGGATGGAGAAGTACAATCTAAACCCAGTCTTCTGGGAATTTCCGCACCGAAATTGCACGCAAACATTAGTCGCAGGAGGAAGAAGTTTGCGCTTCAAAGCAAATTCTACTTTTCCAGGCCGTCCACATTGCCAGAACATGTTGTCCTCCCTGATGCTTGTCTTGTACAAAGCCAGCGTTACTTGGGACGCGTCACATCTGACTCTGTAACCTGTCAGGTTCAGGTGAAGAAACGTCAGCATGACCTGGTGGTTTGCGGGTACGTCCACAAGAACCACACTGTCCATGTTTCGTGGGTGTAAGCTGCGCGTTTCCCATCCAGGCGTCTGTATGTACCCTGCACAAGTACACAATTCGACCAAAATAAGGCAGACTGAAACTCGTAGGGTAGTGGCAATTGTGCCACATTTCAGTGTGACAGAACATATCAGGGGGGTGGTCTGTTTGTAATCGAAAAACTCTCAGGGTGTTGGTATGCTTACTTGGGTTGTGACTATCCGACTCTTCGTCAGACAAAAAGCAAAATAAACAAACTTTCCGAATTCCAAACACATAAAAGGTTCAAAAGAACGCTATTTGCTAGGAAGCACAACATGTCCAAAAGGAGATTGCAGTCGCCGGAAATTAAAAAATAAAATTTCAATGAATGCATGTTTGTTTGTTTTTTGTCCTAATATAATTATAGCGTTCTTTCAAAGCTTCTATGTGTTTGGATTTTGTATTAGACCGCTAGCAGTCTTCTTTATTTTTAAACTGTCAAACTGAAAGGCATACAGAATACAAGATTCAACGATAGACAGACACAATGATGGTTCAAATCCAGGCAACCAGAAGTAAAGACAGACTGTCCGACGCAAACACAAATAGACTATCCGACTCTACATTAGACTTAAAAAACAACAACAACAAAAAAAACCAAAAAAAACCCCAACTTGTATGAATCAAAAGCAGCCAGAATCTGAAGGACAGACAGAATACCATGCTCAAAAATAGACACACACATTGATAGTCATGCACCTTTGGTGGGGGAGATCTGAACAATTTCCAGCTGAGGGCCCGTGGTACCGTTCAAGACACGAACTTGGACGTTTGTTCCGTTGGACTGCCAACCCACAGCAACCAGCGAAAGGGTTGCCATGGAGACACCGAGGTAGATGAGCGTCACATGACACCAGAAAGCAGTTCCGGTGTCTGTGGCTGCACACTCACAAGAATGGGGAGAACCTTGCACTGAATAACATGACCACACCAAGCAATGTCGCTCGCGCAGGTTAAAATACTTCAACGAGGAACATGTCAACAATAAACGATGCCGCAGAATGAAAGAATTTTGTTCATTGTCGTAGTAAAGCTTGTTACGTACAGTCACATCCTTAGGATGAGAAAGTGCTTCGTTTTATACCATAGCAGCACCAAACACCGACACATCCATAGGATGGGAAAGTGTTTTGTCCAAAACATGGCAACACAGCCGCATCCATTAAATGTGAACGTGTTTTTTTGTTTTTTTGTTTTGGATTGACATAGAAACACTATACACTGCAACATCCATGTGATAAAACAGTGTTTTTTTGCTTAGCATCAAGACGCAAAGAACTTCATACTTTAACCGCACTCTGCATTGAATAGTGTTTTATTGAATCATTTTGAGGCACTAGACTTGTCTGTTTAACAAAAGGACTTGAAAAGCACGAATTATCGATATGTATTCGGCAGTGAACAGTGAATCGTCTCTTCCGTTGCCACGACAGTTCATACAGTGTCGTAACTGTTCAAAAGAGGTTTCAAATCGGAAAAAAGGATGTGTTCGTCTCAGCCGTCGCCTTCAAGGACATCCTTGGGAACAGACTGTGCTGCCGGTGTACTCAGCAATAAGACCAGCAAGCTTCAAGTAACTGGCCGTCGAAGCGAACGATACCCAAGCTGAGCAATGATAAAACTGAAGATCTTTTGGGTGAATCTCGTAAAGGGACAGCGAGTCACAAAATAAAGACTTGAGAGTTGGCAATCATTACATTTCCTCCAAAGCCCATGTAAAAAATCTCGGGTGACTACATTGTCGCTACTCTGTCTATGGTCAAGCATATTGACCACATCAGTCGTCCAGCATGTCTCGAGATCAGAAGAATTAACTCTATCCGCCATCTTCTGACAAGGAAAGCCACTGCTCAGCTGATGTCTTCTGTTCTCAGTCGGTTGGACTATTGCAACTTTTTGCTCATTGACATCAACTGTGATCAGATGTACAGGCTGCAAAAGGTTAAAAACCACGCAACGAAGAGTGTTGTTTGCAAGGGCAGACATGAACACGTTATACCACTGTTCAAGGCACTTCACTGGCTGCCAGTCAAAGAAGGGATTATTTTCAAGATAGTCACATTTGTTTTCCGTTTCTTTGATGGTACCCTGCCACCATACCTGTCATCGTGTCTCTCTGTATACATTCCTTAATCTTGCACTCTCTGTTCTGGTTAGATGGAGAGAGAAAAAATCTTCTTGTGCAACTTAAGGGCTTTGGTTACCGATCGTTCTCTATTCAGGTTCCCCTTGTCTGAAAAAACCTTCATGCACACATCCAACAATGCAGTTCTCTCTTGCAGTTCAAAAATTTCTCTTTACTTTTGTCTACTCTGAGCTGCTCTAACCCTTTCGCAGGCATTGGATGCTGTACTTTATTTTTGTTTGTTTGTTTTTTGCTTTATTTTGGGGGGCTGCTGACGTCTTCAATGGCTGACTGATGACTTTCTGGGTGTAGGGGGGTGGAGAGAGAGAGAGAGAGAGAGAGAGAGAGAGAGAGAGAGAGAGAGAGAGAGAGAGAGAGAGAGAGAGAGGTTTTGGGGGAGGGGAGGGATAGAGTGAGATACTAATGCATTATCAAATTAGGCTGTGTATTTTTGTAAAGTTTTATTTTTAGCGTTTTGGGCCTAACACATGTATAGTCATAGAGGGATTCAGCGCATTAGAAATGCATTTATTATTATGATTATCAGTTACCGTCGTCCGTCGATCACTGAAGATAATACTTACACTTACTTATTTAGCTGGTCCCTACTGGTCTGCAGTTACGGTGCATACTCAAGCGTAATTATTAACGTCATGCATTTGGTCTACATTCTGATCAATACCCAAGCTTAATTTCTAACGTCATTCATATTGGCCAGCACTTAAGCTGAATAGCCAAGCTTAACGTCATCCATATTGTCCACTTACACTGAATAATCATCTCACCCATCGTGGTTTGGTTGAATCGTAAGGTGGTAAATCGGGTAGATTTTGTTCTCTGATCCCTGGTTATGATATTCACACCCGTACAACTGATGACTGAAATGTCACTTGCAGTTCCTGCCTGGTACCGTTGAGTTTCTCTTCGCTAGAGCACTGCTGCCTCTGATGGCCGACAATGGTGACAACGATGAGCGGTTTCTTGCTTGAAGTTTGGGACGCTCACTCTCACTAGGTCTGGCTCCGCGATCGCTCACTTAACAGGGTCGTCAGTAGGGACCGTAGTATGCCGTGTCCTAGAGAGAGAGACAAAGACAGAGAGAGGAGAGTAAGTAAGTAACTTGATGTTTTACGCCCAGTCAACTGGTACGGTTATATGAGGGCGAGACAAGAAGAAGAAGAAGAAGAAGAAGAAAAAGGCCATGTTTTGACCTGCTTCAGGCTTACAGAGAGAAAGTTTAATAATCGTGGATTCTCTGCAAAAAAACGACAACTAATTTATGCATCCGCGTACCCCATGACACGGATGATAATAATTTTAAAACACAACAGCACCAGACACAATAATGATATATTAACTGATCCCTCAGCAATCTCTGAGTGTTGTTCAGCTTCTCCCGCCAATGAGAAACAAATAACTGACACCTTTCTTAGGTAGGTGTTAATCGGCGACTGTTTTCCGGTTTGCACGTGACACTCGTCAGCAAAGCGACACGTAAAGACTTGGTGCAGTTTTCCCTTCTTTTCACTCTGATCTGTGTCGATGATTTCACACCGATGTCTGGATGTTTTCACGCGGATCTCTGCGGATGTGTTCAATCCAGTTTCGTTGGGTGTTTTTCTCGCTGTGGATGTTTTCACTCTGACATCTGTGGATGGTTTTGCTCTGTGGATGGTTTTACTCTGATCTTTGTAGGCGTTCTCACTCTGATCTCTGCTGATGTTTTACTCTGATCTGTGTGGATGTTTTACTCTGATCTGTGTGGATGTTTTACTCTGATCTGTGTGGATGCTTTCACTGCGATCTCTGTGAATTGTATGAGCGAGAACACGCAGAAGAGAGGTCAGGTGAATGGAGGTTTCCAAGAAGCTGGAGTTGTTCTGGCCCCACGTAAACGGAGCATGGTGCAGTGCTGTGCTGCAGCGACGATACTGTCACCAGGTAGGCATTTTTATGCAGCTGCTCTGGGTGATTGATTTTCGTTTAGATATTTCAGTCCCACCCTATAGACCTGCTATTAGTATACAATTTTTTTGTTAGAAACACACACGGGCGCAGGGACACACACACACACACACACACACACACACACACACACACACACACACACACGCATGCACTCACACACCGAAACGGGCGCGCCCGCACACACAGAGAACACACACACACACACACACACACACACACACACACACACACACACACACACACACACACACACTCGTGCCCGCGTGCACAATCATGACGCCTGGCTTGTACATTATATCGAACGTGGATTTAATTTTAATATTTAAGAAATATTGGATACAAATGTCCTTGTTAATGGGACATAAAGCGTGTTCTTTTCTTTGAGAGAGAGAGAGAGAGAGAGAGAGAGAGAGAGAGAGAGAGAGAGAGAGAGAGAGAGAGAGAGAGGAGAGAGAGAGAGAGAGAAGCACACACACACACACACACACACACACACACACACACACACACACACACACACACACACACACACACGTGCCCGCGCGCACAATCAAGACGCCTGGCTTGTACATGACATCGAACGTGAATTTAATTTTAACATTTAAGAAACATTGGATACAAATGTTCTTGCTAATGGGACATAAGGCGTGTTCTTTTCTTTCAGAGAGAGAGAGAGAGAGAGAGAGAGAGAGAGAGAGCAATTGTTTTACCGAGAACACAGATCGAGTAATATACTTAGAAAACACACTTTTAGAAAAAGGGGAAGTACTGATCTGTGCCTGTGTGCATGAAAGGAGAAAAAGAAGTACTTTTAAAAAGTGTTTATATTCATTTATTTTATACCAACAACTAAAGTTAAACTGTTCGCGTTCATCGAATGCGGACTGGTTATTCACCCATTAATCTATATCTAAGTAAAGCAGCTTAAGGCCGAATATATTCTGAGAACAAAATGGCTACTCTGACATCTCCGTATAACAGCCAGAGGCTGATGTTGAGAATAACTCTTTCCGAGTATTTATGGTCCGAATCATCCATTGAGACCCTGGTTAGCGCAAAGTATATTATTTAAAACAAATCGTAGAAGAGGACATCACGAAGTCCTCGAGAGGAACATTAAATCTGGAATATGTCCTGGACATTAAAGCTTAATTGTCACACGTCGACATACAGCAGCGTAGGTGCGTGGATACCGGGTTGCACACTTCTTAAACCTCGTTTCTGCTACTCTTTTTCTTGTATGGTGTGGAAGTTACCATGCTGAATTTGTATCTGGGGTGGGCTTGTAGATCTGATTTGGGTAATATGTTTGCAAAAGAGAGGTGTTTCAGTATGTGAATATTGATACATCATGCCAGTTGTTTGTCCCGGGGTGACCCTGTGCCAGCGAAAGAGTCAAAATCCACTCGCCATCTAACTAACCTGATATCATAGAGAGGCAGATACTAACACCAATACTAGTAAATTTGTTTGTGCGCATATGTGTGTGTGTGTGTGTGTGTGTGTGTGTGGTGTGTGTGTGTGTGTTGATTATTGTTTTCTGGTGATGTATGTATGGTAGATTACAA